>JANAVB010005799.1:2715628-2915628 GCA_029216955.1 Iris pallida
TCAATTGATAAGGTTCCAATCATGGATGATAAGGAATGACCAAGTCGACTGGTCATGACCAAGGGTTTTAGAATTCAACACTATTAAATCCTAAAGAATACTGCGAGGATATAGAAATAAGTCAATTTCCTTCTTTTGATGAGGAAGCTAAACGTGATACCTTGGGTTAACCTATTAAGTACAGTGCTTTGTCTTTCTGAAATAGTGAAAGATAAAAGCAAAAAGAGTTCAAAGACGATGTTATGAGTACAATACGTGGTTCATAGACGACAAAATAATTCAAGAAGAATTGCCAAAGCTGTCGTGGATGAGACTCTAGGGCAAGTTTAACTATGCCTCTATCCACGTAGAGTAATATATGAAAGCGAACCAAGGTGCATTAGGTTGATCAGACCATCATACACCGGTTCTGATTAGACAATATGTTAGTGGGTCGACCCAATAAATATGTTATGATCAAGCTCGAAAAAGAGATAAGCTTGTAAAACTAAGGCTAAATTAGCAGCGTAAGGTAGTCAAATATAAGTAAGGGAGGTAATGATGAAGAAGAAAAAATAGTCCAAGATCCTTAACTAAACGGGTCAAGCAATCAAGATAAGGTACAAGGTTAAGCATTTAAGGAAACAAGAGAACACCATCACATGTCGGGTCGAAAGAATTGAGTCATGGTTGGATCTCGAATTTAAGTCAGAAAGTAATTTAGTATCATGGTAAGGGCTATAGTTTAGTCTTATTGACCAGAAAGTCTCATCAAGAAATAGTATACAAGGAGACGTGTTTAGTAGGATATGATATATCTACATGAAGGTGAACTCGTCTAGGTCTTGCATGTAAAGTTTGGAGGATAACAACTAGTATTACACTCCGAATACCAAAGTCCGGTGAGGAACGTCAAAGAATCTAAAATAGAAGGTAAGGGTTCAAGAGGCGACAACTAATACAAGAATAAAGGAAATCAAGTTGAAGCATGAAATAATTTAATTAAGTATCCAGTGAAATAATTTAGGAACACAGTTCTAAAGGCGAATACTGTTAAGGAACGATCAAATACAAACGGTTAGAAAGTCACAATAAAAGATATAGATTTGAGGAAAGGTTGAGTAAGTCAAGATTGAGATACAGTCACATAGCTTGGCAGACGACTAACAACACTTGAGTATATACTACTATCATAGTCATGAGTGATATGGCAATTAGTGTCGAACACTTCTATCTCATTAAGGTTACCTTGGTGGCCTACCTTTACATTCTTTTAAAAAGAAATTTCAAAATAACCACCTCAATTGTATTCAATCTAAGCCATCCAATCTAATCACGACTAACATTTAAATCCTTTTCATAAATCTCATAGTAACTTTTATACGTTACTACTAACCTTTCCAAAATTTAACATTTCAATCCAACTTTAAACTCCAGAGTTAATGATCATGAATCCATAAAATTCTATATCACTTTATAACTTTAAAAAAACTCCCTATTGTCTCAATAATCCTTAAAATAGACACTCTGCATATCACGGCAATCTAGCATTATAACTCAGTATTTTAACGCGTTATCAACCATAATTTCTTTCTAAGTCATTGAAACATAATCACTACTTCTTAAACCAAAATCTAAACAGATTTTTAAATCTTCAATCAATTGACACGATTCCAAATTTGAGATTTTTTTTCAAACAATCGTTTTTATATCTTCCCAATCTTTTAAACCAAATTTAATATCATTGCTTCCACTTAAATTTAAAATTCAATAAACATATACATCGCAACTTGTACGACTCAATTTAATAGTTCATACTGCCACCCCCTTTTTTTGATCATTATCAAACCAATCTATATACGTTCAAAGATGTATAATCATAATCCAATAATTCATGAATCACATCAATTCCTGAAATTGATTTATATAGACTCTAACTATTTTCCACCAGTATCAAAATATAATTTTATAATCCTCTGGTGATTACTACGTAGAATCTCAAGATAAATTTCCTTGGTAATATCCCAACTTACAAACTACTAATCATTAAATCATCATTTTAGAAAAATGCCCTTATAACTTAGTCAAAGTCTCCGTGTATTCCAATTCCTTAATGTAATCCTTCTAGCCATGTGTTTGACCAATGAGTATATAGAAGTGTAGCCATCTTCTAACCATTATTAAGCACAAGAAAGTAAGGGTATTGGTGAAAAGAGTTCAAACAAGATGCAAGAATCAAGGGAGGAAGGTGGACTAAAGTAAGGGAAAGGGAATCTAAATCGAAGCTCAAAATGAGATTCTCAAGGGTCGTCCAGGAATCTCTCAGGAAATAATAGTGATTGAGTATCCTCTCATTCTAACACCTTACTTCCTATACTCTATAGCAGGCTCGTAGTAATATAATTAAATTGCCGTACTACCACGACATCGCACTAATGCGAATCTGGTCCTGCATGGACCGAAGAGATGAAATCGTATCTCCATAACTATCTTGAAGAAAGATCAAACAAGGAATCAATTACTAAAAAGAAGCAATATCATCAAGGAGGACATTGTCTTCAAAAGGAGACAATTAACAGTAAAAATTGATAAGAGCTTTCCTAATGTGATTGAGTACCTTAACTTATATCTTATATCCTACTGCAGGCTGTAATGATACTCTAGTTCGAGTACCACTACGAATCATACTAGTTGTGATTGTGACCTGCATGGGCCACCACTAAAAACGTGTCACGACCCGCACCCAGTGAAAGGGCACGAGAAGTGAATACCAGCCTACGCCGCAGTGTCGGCGGTAGAACGCTGTCCTGAGTTACAATATCTAACACAGTCTAGAATAAGCTCTGAATGGAGAGCAAAATAATAAGTAACTCAATCACAATACTAAGATGGAATAGAATAAAAATCACAAGTGAGTCTCAACATAAATAGAAGTCTAAGTGTAAACCACCAGAATAAATCTCAAGTACAACTCATAAAGTCTCAAGTGGAAAGATAATAAAAAACTAAGTCTCAGCTAGACTATAGGCAAGTCCTCAGCGACTGCTGGATCCTCCTGAGGGTCCACGTCGCCAGTGTCATATAAGCCAATGCCATAATAAGTAGGGCAGCACTCCGCATCAATACCTGTAAAATTTTCAACATACCCAGTCAGGACGGAACGAGCACATATCTCTCATAACAGTTCATATCAGGAATGGACATATAAAGCAAGCTATAGAAAACTATACATGAATCGCTGTAAAGAAAGTCAACAAGAGAGAGAGAGACTATAAATGAGATATAATATGATAAATAGAGAAATGTAACCATCTACGTGATTTAGAGCATAAATTGGTTATGTAAACGGTTTGGGTTGTACATGGATACAGCTATGGAGTGCACATGGATACCTACTGGAGATAATGATCACATAACCAACTACACTCTTCCTGCCCCAATACACAAGGATCAATACATGTTATGTTATTTCACATGGATATACAACTACTTTATACATGGAGCTCATATGGTCATGAGTGTACATGAATAACATATGAGTGCACATGGATAAATATAATATATAGAGTACATGATGGCCATGATAAAGTACATGAACATGATATACTCGATGTATCCGAGGGGATAACATCGCATAAAAAGATCCATAGGGTACTAATCCGTGTGAACGTCGTGTCAATATCAAATATACTAGTCTATAACAAGAGAACATATCCAAAGAAGTATGAAAAGATTAGAGAATGTACTCGCCTGGCAAATCAAACTGCTGATGATGAGGTATAACTAAACTGGGGCAATGTAAACCTATTTAAAGTACACACATGTCACAACCAAGTCCACAATATCAAAAGAAATAGCTACAATGCAAGACTACATGCTTCTAGGTCCATTTTGATTAAAGTCAACCCTCGGTCAACTCTGGTCAAACCTGGTCAACGCTGGTCAAACGTGGTCAAACCTGGGTCGACTAGTCCGTCTACTAATTTCTAGGTCATATACAAAATTCTAGGTCATTTGGAGTTCGTTTGAGTTGAATTGGATCAAGTTTGACCCAAAGTTGACTTTTGTCAATTTGGTCAACTTGTCGGCCAATTCGACTAAACTAGGCTCAAAATAAACCAAATCTGTCCTAGGGCTCCTATAGTCATATACACCACTACAATCTATTCTAAGAGAATTATCAAGCATAAATATCTATATACATATAGGTATATACACACATGTGTATTTACAATACAAACAAACCTTAATTCTAACAAATGATGGTGTGTGTGTGTGTGTGTGTCCTGGAGCTTACTGAAATGAGGGCCAAATATGAGATTAAAACATTCAATATAACCATGGTATTACCCAAATTAATATACTATTCATACATATATACAATTAAGAAACTTTTATATAATTATATATATATATATATATATATATATATATATATATATATATATATATATATATATATATATTAGGGTTGGCTCCCCTAGCGGTGGGCTAGGTTCGAGCCCTCCCTTCCCCACCGAGGTGGCTGGGCGGCTTTGGCCGCGGCCTCGGGTTGGGGGCCCCCTTGCCGGACACCCCACCCCCCCTGCCCCCCCTCCCCCGGGTTACCCCCACTCCCGGAATTAAATTCCCTCGACCATTCTCAATGCATATGAACATAGCAATGGGTTTCAATGGGGTTATATATATATATATATTAATATATGTATACAAAACTATATAGCAAGCATATATACTCATAATTGATGAAAAAATTATGAAACAAAACCAAAGGTTGGTTCCCACAAATCCGAAACCTCATATAAGTCCTGAAAACTCAGATTTTATAAGCTAAGAAGCTGGAAATCAAAATATCACATTTCAACTCAAAATCGAAATTAAAGAAAACAACCCAATTTCACACAACTACCAAAAACGCAAAATACACCAAACGAACTCGCGAAACTCGGCATACACGTTGATCTCGACCCACATGATACGTTCGTATACTCTCTGGTTCGAAATCGTGTCCGTGTCGTGTCCCAGAATGCGTATCGGTATTTCCTGATACCGCGTGATACGCGTGTGTTCTCGCTCGTTTGAGTGCCGCACACGCAACGAAATGCTATGTGCTTGTGCACGTAGCTGGGGGGGGGGGTCCTGGGGTAGGTCTAGGACCGGTGACATGGCGACACCTGCCCGAAGCAGGGTACGCAGCCCCCGTACCCGCGCGGCCTGCTACGCACGTGCGCGCCCGCGCGCGCCGCGCGCCCTCGTTCGCGCGGTTCCGGCCTCGCTGCTCGCTCGGGCCACACCGCGACTCGGGGTTCATCCTACGGGTCATCTAGGTCTAGGTCGACATGTCCGGGTCCTGGAACAGGTCTTCGCTGCGTCATGTGCGCGCCCGAAGTCCTTTCCATGACAAAATAACAGGCTGAATGCACAGTGGCTGAGCGGTGCACGCGCGATTTCTCTGCGCTCGCTCAACGAAAAGTCATGAAATTTTACGAGCATGGGGGCAGAGGTTGCCCCCACGTGCTCACAAAAGTTCACGCAAAAATACGGCCTGTGCATCGAGAAATCACGCGCGGACAGCAGGGCACGCACGGCCTCGTGCACGGGATCCGTGCATGTGCGTCCGTTGCCCGAAACGTCGCTGATACGATGTCAAAACCAAATCCGTCTTCACGAAAGTTTATCAAAATCATATTATCTAAACATCCATGAAGACAGAATCGAAAAATAGCAACTTTCTATCCTAAGCGGCATTTCGTCGAACACGTGCCGTAAGGGACCGACACGTGTCCGATACCGCCATCAAACGAAGTCGAAAAATTAACCAAATTTCGTAGGCAAGTCTAGGGCACCTATATGGATGCAAAAATGAAAGAAAAACAGATTTACTATAGTATTAGGATTTACCTATTGAGTGTCAAAACTCAATGAACGGGCTCCTCGGTTGTCGTGTCAGCCGATTTTCCTCCAGCAAAAGCCTCCGCCTCCATGCTAGAAAGGCTCCGGCAGATCCTCCTCTCCTCGAAGAGTGCAATGGAGTTCATTGGGAAGAAACGGACTCTGGATGAAGGAAAAAGAGCTTTGGAGAGATGGATCTTTTAGGGTTTCCTTGTGGAGGCTCAAAACTTCACAAATGATGAAAAGGGGGAGGGGGTACTGCTGTTTGGGCGGCCAAGGGGGGTTCTCTAGGGTTAGGGTTTCACTTGGGCCAACTCTTTCTTAAGTAGAAATGGGCCCAAGTCAAAAAGCATAAGGCCTACATGCAAAAAGGCTAAATTAAATCAATTAAAGCCTTAAAAATAATCTAATGCCTAAAATAAATTCTAAAAAATAAAAATAACAATTCTAAGGCATGGTTAGGCCCCTATACAATGTCCTCTAAGGCTAAACCAGTTGCTAGCACAACACAAGTCAATATATCTAGAAAATCACAAAAAGGCCAAAATGGCTAAAAGACTAAAATCATCTAAACCACTCCAAAAATAGAGATTAAATCTAAATAAAATTTTAAAAACAAAAATGTGAATTTTAATTACATTTTTAGGCTTCTAGTGAAGATTGACTAAGGTCAACTACCAAGTCACTAGTCTACAATCAATCAAATCACACTGAAATCAATCTAATTAATAAAAATTCAAATAAATCACAATACAAGCAATCCAATTAATAAATAGATAAAAATTCAAATAAAAATCATAAAAATTAAATAAATAACAATTACTAAAATACCCTTGAAATTGAAAAGTGAGTGTGACACATAGACATTGATATGCGCCCACTGTACGCTTCCTTGGGAGCATTGCCTATATATGCGTCCAAGTTCCCCTCACTCCCTCTGTGGGCGCAAGCCCCAAGGCCCTTCCTGGCTTGGGCGCATAACTTTGCATGCGCACAAGTGCACCATGCCTCCTTCCTTGGGCACATAGACCCTGTCAGCACACTTGTTATGGAGTGAGTCTCTTGACTTTTCCAAGTTATCCTGGCTCTACTCTTTGGACGCATATATGCTGGCGCATATATGTGACGCATTGCCCTGGGCGCATGCCTCCTCTTGGGCGCTTGTATCCCAGATTCCCATCCTCTTGGGCACATGCCACTATGGGCGCATGCTGCCTTGACCACCCCATGCCTAAGTGCATTTTGCTTTGACCTGTCCCTTCCTCTTTGGGCGCATAGCCCTAGGACCCATGTGGGCGCATGTACCCCCTTGGGCGCATACGCCTTTTCGATATGAATTCGACATGAACACGATATGACATGATTAATGGAATGATAGCACTTGATGGTGGCCGTTGTGGCACACCCTTGACAAAAATATTGACATGATAATTGTAGGAGCGTAAAAAGTGCTTCAAAGAAAGCATCTCATTCATAAGTGATTGGTTTTACGCCAAACAGAGCGGGTAATCTCTTTACGCCCAAGACTAGGCTAATTAATTTACGCCTAAGTAGGCTGATCATTTTCGCTCGGGTCTACACCCATGATTTTACGCCAAGGACAAAGCAGCCTCTTTTACGCTGGACAAAGCCGTCAAATCTCGCATTTAATGCAAACTCTGACATGGAGATATTAATGATGGCATATCACAAAGGGATTTGTCTTTACAGAGACCAATGTTGTCGTTTAGTGTGTAGATTGAGCTACTTTACGCTCACACTACGGCTTCTTTTACGCACGAAGATTATACGAGCCTTTACGCTCAACAGTCGACGTGTGCGTAAAGTCTATTTGAGCTGCTTTTACGCTCAAGGTTATTTAATAACCACTTTACGCGGGAAGTCTATGTCAAGGCTATTTTACGCCAAATCCACTGCTTTACGCTCAGAGTACATTGGGCTATTTTTACGCCCTATTCTCCTCCACCAGTTTGGAACGTGGTTTGCTTACGTAGCTTTCATGCCACTCTTTTCGAAGAACGTGTGTACATCATCCTATCCTTACTAAGTGATGGGACACACGTCAACATATGCAGAGGATGGCCTCGATCATGGGTGGCAGTTGTTAGCGTAAAGATGGAACTTTTGCTGAGTTTTTACGCACAAGAGCCCAAGTCTATAAATAGACTTATTTTTCTCATAACAAAGGACAGAGACAGACAGGGAGGAGAGAGAGAGACAAGAGAGAATACAGAGATCAGAACTTAGAGATTTTGATTCTCCAGAGCATTCTTCTTCAACTTTTCTTTCAGAACAAAGTGAAGCAAAGCAGGAAAGCATTCGGCCTCGCCATCAGTGCCAAGTGCGTCGATACCTTTCTGGTGACTTAGCTCTTCCAGTTGTTCTACTTCAAGCAGTGATCTTCATCATCATCATATGGTCCAAGGAACAAAGTGATCATTTACGAATCAGACTTCCATAGCAATACTTCCAGAATCAAACTTGTACTTTTTGTACTTTTTCTCGTTTTATTTTCAAAAGCCAATTCCTCCAAGGCATTTTGTTAAGTGAAACAAAAATGGCGACTCTGCTGGGACGACCTTCTCCTCTGACGAGGAGGCAATTGTCAATATGATGATGTTTGTCGTCGTTCCAAGAAGACTCTGGTTGTGCACTTCGACCAGACTGCCTGCGAAGAAATGCTCCGAACTGGGGATGGTTCTCGCTGCTCCAATGTTCAAAAGTCTCGCAAAGCACGAAAAGTTTGGATTCCTAAATCCAAAATAGCTTCTGATCTCTCTATTGCTGTTGATGACAAGGGAATTCTTCCCTCCCTGTCGTAGGGGCTCCCGTTCATAACGAGGCAGTTCTTACTTCGGCGTCGCTCTCTAAGTGTGACAATTTGTCTCCCGTCTGTGACGGTGTAGATGATCGGGTTCCACGCCCACTGCGTAAGAACCAGGTTTTACGCCCACTGGGTAAAAACCAAGTTTTACGCTCAAGGTATAAGAATGAGTCTCCCATTTGTATGTGGCAGATTCTAATGCTTCTGAGTGTAAAAATAAGTCTCCCGTTTGTGACATGGTAGACACACACAAATTACGCTCCTCGCGTAAAACAAAATCTCCCATCTGTGACGTGGTAGATAATCAATTTTTACTTTTGCGTAAAGGTAAGTCTCCTGTCTGTGACAGTGTAGATAAAATTCACAACGATGGTTGTACATCTAATGTGAATATACCTAAACGCATACAGCGTAAAAATGTTGTTGGTAAAACTTCTGTCCTACACCAACAACCTTCTTATACTGCTTTACGCAAAGTACCAAACTTGCAAATCACGCGCCATGAAGATGGAGTCCTTCGTGCTCAAAAATCTCAAGATTTACGCACACAACTCCAAACGAGTAGAAATGTACAATTCGGTTCTGCGAATGCTGCTAGTAATCTTCTTTACACACAGGGTACTAAACGTTTTTCTACTCCTAATGTGATAAAGAAGAATACTCCCTCCATTCCTTCTGACTTACGTGAATTGCTCATACAAAAGCGTAAGAATTCACAATCTCCGGTGACGCTCCCCAAGAAAAACATCATCGTGAATATCACCAGGTTGTGATCAATTGTTGTTGTTCGGCTTCAAAACGGTCAGTTTTTGATCGATTGAGTTTTTCACTTCAACATCAAGCTGAAGACCAAGAAGATGAGCTGTCATATGCATCATCAACATGGCATCTCATACTAACAGAGGACGACGTCCGAGACGGAACATGTCCCAAACTCCAGGTCAACAATAGTTCAACAGACTTCTTGATTCCTTTGAAGGAGTATATCAGAATACTCGATCAAGAAGACAAAGGCAATTGCAGACTTTGATTCAGAAGCTGGGGGTACTCAATCTTTTGAGTCTGATACTGATAGTATGGATTCATACTTCTACACAAATCCTTCCGTATCCTCACGAGAGGTTGAATCCTACGCTGTTGGGATGAACCAGACGTCATCTGCTAATACAGAACAACGTATCACTGCCGTTGAGCAATCACTAAAAGATATGCTTAACATGGTGCAAAGTATGCATCAGATAATTTTGAATCAGCAAACTGCTCAGCCGACGGTAATAACACCAGTACCAGTAGCAGTATAAACTCAAGATAGTCAAGGGGCTGAAATACCTTTGAATACTCAAGAGCTGGCTGTTAATCAGAATTTGCATCTCCAGATCCCATCATTCCTGAAGATGTACCACCTCTAGTGGGGGTTACGGTACATCCAAAACCATTCAATCAAATGTGCTTCCCCAAACCAGTGAAGCCATTCAAGCAGTGCGTGAGCTCAAAGCACAGTTTGAAGTTTTGAGGCACAAAGATCAACTCCAGAGGTTAGGGATCAAGCAACTTATCCTCCTCATTGGAATGATGTACCCTTTCCACCGAAATTCAAGCCACAATCTATGGTTTTGTTCGATGGAAAAGCATCTCCCAGTCAATATATCAATTACTTCGATATTATGACTGTACACTTGCAGAAAGATGACGCTCTTCTCACTCGAGTGTTCATTGGGTGCCTGACGGGTTCGGCTTATGATTGGTATCGAAGTTTACCCGACAATTGCATTTCGTCTTTTGACGAATTTAAGGCAATATTTCTCTCCCGCTTCTATGAAGGAGGTATGGACATGAACATGTCCTCCTTGATAGAAATCAAACAAAAGGAGAAAGAAGATACTCACGTTCATCGAACGTTTCCGACAGGCTACTCTAAAAATGCCTCCTGGTATGCCAGATTCAGCGTTGATTGATACATGCAAGATGAATCTACGACCATCCATCGCTGTTTTCACAGGTTCCCAATTCTCAGATTAGGCTTCGTTTATCATAGCAGCAGTTTCTGCCGAGACCAATGGTAGGTTGGCTCGTGAACATGATGATTTTCGCCTCAGATGATAGAGGAAAGAAAAGTAATCCTGGTAATAACCCCGGTAATCGTAATGTGAAAGGAAAATACCCTCATGTTAATCTTTCTAAGAACAAAACGATGCCAAATAGTCAGAAATCTTCCAGGCCAAAGGAAGAATACTCTTTTGATGAGAATGATATCCCAGGGATATTTCAGTATCTGGTGAAGAGTGGCAAACTTCAAATTCCAGAGCCAAAGAGGCCTAATGAGGTGAATCTAACTGATAATCCCAAATATTGTATCTATCATAGATACATTAATCATCCTACCAGTGCTTGCTATGTCCTGAAGAAGAAAATCCAGGAGCTGATAAATGGCGGTGCTATCGCTTTAACCAATGATGACCATACGGTTACAACCAATATGGTTTCTCTCAGTTTGGGGATTTTCCTCCACAGCAAGTCCCAGATGGAATTACCCCAATTCCGAAGGCGACAATGAAGATCATGAATATCCCGCCTGCCAGAGAAAAAATGCAGGATTGCTGCCACTCACTAAAGAATGGTAAATCATGTGGGTACATCCTGACTTAGTGCCTGAGTTGGAAAGTGAAGATAAAACTTCAAAATCTAAGAAGGGCAAGAAAATCAGAACCTGCAACATGATTTCCCATGTTATTCCAGATCCCGATGACTCGGATCACTTATGGGATGGCCTTCCTTTAGAAGATAGATTGAGAGGATTGAACATCTGTCCTCCAAGTCTAGCTCCACCTACCAAGCTCAAGCTTACTCATCAGCAGTGGCTAGCCATGAATAGTGTTCCTTTATATCGGGCACAACAAATCTTTGCTGCTTATGAAAAAGCTCCGACAGGGATTTCTCCTCGTATCCCGAATCCTTCTCCTCCTGTAGTTACAGAGACATCTATTCCTCATTCTCCTGTGGATACAGAGATCTCTTCTTCTTTCTCTGAGGAACCATTTGCTAAAAGTCTACTGCCCACTCACTTGTATAGTCAGCAGTCTGTTCATCTCATGAAGAAGATGGGTTATGACTTTCAAAAGGCAGAAGGTTTGAATTATGATAAAGGAATACACTTCCTTTGCAGATTCAAAGTCAAAATTCCACTCTTGGATTGGGTTCTGAAGATCCTCATAACAATCCACACAAAGAAGGCTAAGAAGGGGAAGACAAAATCCTGTAATATGGTACTTCCTCTCTCCTGAGTCCGAAGAAGAATCTTTTGCTGGTAAGATCTGGAAAAGAGTACCATAAAAACTATGAGGGATCCTCTAAAGAAGCTGAAGAAGTAGTGGAGACACTACCAACTCAACCCTCTTCTGTTCCTGCTAATCCTTCTGTGGTTGAAAAGGGGAAACAGAAAGCAGTACGCTTCGACGTCCCATTGAAGTCTGCTTCCAGTCAGGGGTAGTAATGAAGCCTTACAAATTCGATATTCTAGTCAGTTAGCTAATACTCCGGCTAGACTATCTATATTTGAGTTGCTTCGCCTTTCCAGAGAAAGCAGAGAGACTTTGAATGAAGCTTTACTTCAAGCAGATTCATGCTTGGCTCAACTCAAGACTCCTGATAATATACCAGTGTCATGTCCACAATGCCATAGTGTAATGGAAGCAATTCCCACACCTTTACACAAGAAGATATGCTGTTGAAGCATAACAAGCATGACAGGCCTTTGTGCTACACGGGTATATTGGATCCACTGAAATTGACAGAACATTGATCCCGGATCCTCAATTAGCATAATTCTTCAGAGTATGCTAAGACCCCTGAGGATCCCTACTAGTGATTTGACTTACACTAGTACTACGATAATCGGTTTTAACTCTGGCAAGAGCAAGCCATTGGGAAGATTCGTCTGATTCAGATTGGTGATCTTCGAACCATGGTAACTTTCTATGTTATCAACTCAGACGTCTCCTATAATATCCTTTTGGAGAGACCGTGGATTCATGAGCATAATATTGTACCTTCAACTCTCCACCAATGCTTCAAATATGTAGATTCCCAAGGAGTTATGAAAACTGAGTTTGCTGATATCAATCCCTTCAAGGGTGTCGAAGCCTATTTTTCTGATTCAAGGCTTTATAAACAAAGATATCAGATATGGCTGAAAATCAATCACCTACCGAGATCAATCTATTAATGAAGATCCGCCAGAGGAGCAACCTTTGAAGATCGTAGTCAAGGGACGAATCCAATCCCAATCTGTTAATGATCAACCTCTGATAATCAAGGTTAAAGGAAGAACTCAAACTTCATCTGAGGAATCAACAAATATTCCTGCTAAGAGCCAAGTTCAACCTTTCATGATCAAGGTCAAAGGACGTACTTCTTGTACGAATGATCCAGAACCACCATTGATTGTCAATCTTGGCAAATCTACGCAGAAGACAGATAATGGTCCACTGATGATTAATCCGAGGCATAGCAGTCAAATTATAAATGACATAAATATCGATCATTCTGTACTTTTTGATATCAATGAAGATTTCCTTTTCGAGTATATGGCTGTCAAGTTTATCGAAAGAATGACTTTATCTTTGATAATCAAAGTCATCGATATAAAGACATCGAGCCAGAAGAAACATTATACATCGATCATAAGGAAAATTCTTTCCCTCCTCATATAGATGTTGGACCTTATGCTCAAAGGTTCCTAACATCTTCTCTTTATCTTCTACCTGTGGCTGCTTCATCACAAGCTTGCGTAACTTTTAGACGTCACGAAGAATCTTATGTCGTGATTCCGTCTGATAAGAAAAACAAGCGCCAAATTGTGTTTGGCCTGGCTAGAAATATCCCTGTTGCTCAGGCAGATGAGCTGAAGGATAAAGATAAGGGAAAAAATCCGAATTGACAAGTATAGTCAACAATCTATCAAGATTATCCAGAACATGGGATATAACTTGAAGACTATACAAGGTCTCAATCAAGGCAAGGGTAGACGATTACCATTATATGTGATCCGTTTTACCAAAAGACTCGTCATGGGTTGGGATATGATCCGTCCTACATGTTTTATGACGATATACAAGAAGAATTCTCTTCTAGCTCTTCACAATCATCAGATTCAGAGGAAATTCAATCTGAAGATGAATCTGGACAAGTATTTTCAGTCAATATGGTTCAAATTGATGGTGAATCAGAACTATTTGAGAATGATCCTTGGGCTCAACAGATGGATACTCAGTGGGAACTCTGTTTTGAACAACGACAGCTACCTACAGAGGATGAGGTCATCCAGATTGATGTTGGGGATGGAACTACGTCCAAACCAATATTCATCAGTAAAAATCTTGCTGAAGATGAAAAGGAAGAGTTGATAAAACTTATCAAAGAATATATTGACATCTTTTCATGGAGTTATGAAGATATGCCAGGGTTAGATCCTAAAGTTGCTACTCATAAACTCAATATTCTGCCAAATGTCAAACCCGTAAAACAACAGCAACGGCATTTTAGACCAGATATGATGGATGCAATTGAAGCAGAAGTCAAAAAGTTGATCACATGGATTTGTTCGTGAAGAGCAACACCCGGATTGGGTTGCCAATATTGTTCCTGTCATGAAGAAGAACGGAAAAGTCTGAGTTTGTATAGATTATCGAGATCTTAATACAGCTTGTCCAAAGGACGAATTTCCACTTCCAATTACTGATGTCATGATAGACAATACATGTGGTTTTGAACGCATGTCTTTCATGGACGGATTCTCAGGATACAATCAGATCAAGATGCATCCAGAAGATGAGAAGCACACCGTTTTTCGTACACCTCTTGGGGTCTACTGCTATACAGTTATGCCGTTTGGTCTTAAAAACGTCGGTGCCACGTATCAACGGGCTATGTGCAACATCTTTCAAGAACATCTACGGAAGATAGTTGAATGCTATGTAGATGACATCGCTGTTAAAAGTCGATCAAAGGATGATCACATTCAGGACTTGAGGACAGTATTTGAATTGATGCGTCAGCATCAATTGAAAATGAACCCTACCAAGTCTTTCTTAGGGATTTCCAGTGGCAAATTTTTAGGATTTGTCATTACTTCTCAGGGTATCCACGTTGATCCTGATAAGGTTAAGGCAATTCTTGAAATGCGCCCTCCTCGCAATCTGAAAGAACTCCGTGGCTTTCAGGGTCGTATTGCTTATATCGAAGATTTATATCTAATCTTTCTGGAAGATGTCAACCTTTCTCCCGTCTATTAAAGAAAGGTGTGTCTTTTGTTTGGGATGAAGCGTGTCAGAAAGCCTTCAATGACATTAAGCAATACCTTACAAACCCACCTGTCTGGTACCCCGTGGTAGGAAGGCCATTTTTGCTATACGTTCGAGACTTGGATCATTCACTTGGCGCTTTTTGCACAGAAAAGTGATGTGGGTCATGAGCAGGCAATTTTATCTGAGCAGAATGATGGTCGGAGCTGAACACAGGTATACTCTGTGGAAAAGGAATGTCTAGCTTTAGTTTTTGCCATCCAGAAGACAAGACATTATGTGACAGGGCAGACTATTCATGTCATCCAGAATAAATCCTATTCGGTATTGATGAGAAACCTAGCCTCTTACTCCAGTTGGCTACCTGGGCGATGTTGCTTACTCCTTATGCATGGTTTATGTACCTCAGAAATCAATAAGGGTCAAGCATTAGCGATTTTGGCTGCTCACCCTATACCTGAAACATCAAAATTATATGAGGACATTCCAGATGAAGTCGTGGATTGTAACCTGACTTGAGAATGACATATGGCAATTATATTTTGATGGAGCATCACGAGTAGACCTTAAAGCAATATTGTCTCTGGGGTAGGAATCGTCTTAGTTTCTCCTGACAAAATGGTCATATACCGTGCCTATCTCTCAATGAACCATGCTCCAACAATGTAGCAGAATATAATGCTCTATTGATCGGTCTCCAATAGCAAAACAACTGGATATTGAGTTCCTAGAAGCTTATAGAGATTCCCAATTGATCGTTAATCAAGTTAGAGGGACTTATGAAGTCAGAAATCATGATCTCATCCTTTATCATCATGTGGTAGTCAAATTGGTCCTTTCATTCAAAGGATTCTTCATTGAATTTGTACCATGCTCTCAAAATATGGAAGCTGATGTCTTGCCAGTTTAGCTGCAGACTTAGCTGTTCCAATCCGAAGGCAAATACAATTACTTTGCTGGATCGAGACTTATTCTGTGTCAAGAATAATTTGTACATTGAACAAAGTTATACTACAGAGTCAAATTCCAGCATAAGGATTGGAGAACCCCATTCGTTGATTATGCAGTTCATGGATTTTGCCTGAAGATCCAAAAGAAGCTGCATCAATCAAAAGACGATCGTTTCGATTTTATTATGATTCGTCTTTACATATGTTTACCATCGTTCCTATGATGGACTCTTGCTGCGTTGTCTCTCAGAAAGTGAAGCTAAACAAATACTGCGAGAAGCTCATGATAGTATTTGTGGCGCTCATCAATCAGGTCCTAAATTACAAGACCGCATTCGAAGAATGGGAGTATTGGCCTTCTATGATAGCAGATACTGTAGACTATGCCAGAAGATGTAAAGCATGTCAAATTCATGCTGATTTTATTCATCAACCATCTGAATTTCTACATCCTACAGCAGCCTCTTGGCCCTTCGAAGCTTGGGATATGGATGTCATTGATCCTATTAATCCTTCTTCTATTAAAGGACATCGGTTCATATTAGCTAAACAGATTACTTTTCTAAGTGGGCAGAAGCAGTCCCCCTTGCGGAAGTTAAAACATCTAATGTGATCAGCTTCATCAAGCACCATGTCATTTATCGCTTCGGGATTCCTCGACGAATAATTCATGACAATGGTCCACAATTTGCCAGTCAAGCATTTTATCGATTCTGTGACAAGAATCGAATTCAGAATTTGGCTTCTACGGCTTATAATCCAGCTGCTAATGGTTTAGCCGAAGCTTTCAATAAGACAATCATTAAACTTCTCAAAAAGTTTGTCTCTTCTAATAAACGTGATTGGAATGAGAAACTTGGAGAATGTTTATGGGCTTATCGAACAACAGTCCGGACTCCTACTGGTTTTATACCATTCTTATTGGTTTATGGATGCGAAGCTATCCTCCCATTGGATATCCAGATCCCTTCTCTACGAATAGCCATTGTTAATGAGCTAACTACAGAGAATAATGATCGCTTACGACTCCAAGAACTTGAAGGATTGGATGAGAAGCGTCTTCAAGCACAACAGCACATTGAACTATATCAAGTCCGTATATCTCGAACTTTGAATCGTAAAGTTAAGAGAGGGTATTCAAGTTGGCGAACTTGTATTAGCTGTTCGGAGACCGATGGTGATGACTCATAAAAGTAAAGGGAAATTCCAAGCAAAATGGGAAGGCCCTTATGTAATTGAGTCAGTATTTTCCAATAGCGCCTATCGATTATCAAAGCCCAATGGAGATCTGCTCATGATGCCAATCAATGGCAAGTTTCTTAAGAAATACTATGTATAAAAAAAAAGGGAACAGAATGAAAAATAAAGCTCCTTTTATTATTTTTATCGAAACAAAACTAAGGACGAGGGCCACTCCCTCCCTTATGGAATACATAGTCAGTTAATGTCTCAAAGGCGTCGTTGCCTGTGCTCATAAAAAATTTGCAAATGGCCATCCTCAGTGCTTCTTCTTCAGGAGTTTTTCCTGGCTCTACTAAGAACGCAAGGACATCTGTGGTGGCTTGGGCGTAGAAGAGCTGTTGCCTACTTGAGTCGGGCCCGCCACTGTTGACTCAAGGGGACACATCTCAGTGACGTCCTCAATTTTCCTGGAAACTTTATTCTTTTGCTGTGCATCCTCGGAAGACATTTTCAATAGAGGTGAAAAAAAATGAAATTTACAGAGAATTCTCGCCTATTTATAGAAGAAGACTGTTGATGAACCGATCTTTGAGATTGAGAACAACTTTTCATTCCCGAAAAGACCTGTCCGTTCGTACTATCGGGTTCATTCATTTAATTATGGGATTGAATCAATGTTTTCTTTTTCGAAAGTTACGTTGATTCATTTATACATTGATACGGACTTATATGCTTATGAGATCTGTCTCCTTATTCCCCAGTTACCAAGGTTTGGTTAAGCTGATTTCTTGTCTCCTGAGAGAGAAATTTTAAATCTTCCATTTTATCAATTGATTAATAAGTGGGATTCGTTATTTATCATGTTTTATAAACCTCTGAATAAATACTAAATCTACCTGCTTTTCTTATCTATCATTTTTTATTACCTCTGCATAGAAATTAATCTAATTTTTTTTTGAGTTCTCACATACTGTCATGTCCATATTACCTCTGATAGTATTGTGTACTCTAAAACAGAAAATAAGATTTCATTATCTATCATGTCCATATTACATCTTGATAGAAACAAATCATTGAGCATAGAAAGTTTTGTCATTTCCACTCTCATATCATCATGAAAAGTCTATTACATTCTTAGACTTTCTTACAAATCATAATGGAAATCTATTATTTTGGATTTTCATTCTATGCACACAACGATAACCTAATTGAGATCTATTTTCTTCTTTGGATCTTCTCGTCGGATTCGTTGTTGGTGTCAATTCCTTGCTGTTCAAGCTTGTGGCGACCAGAACAGCAGGAATCAAACTCTGGTCTTCTCTCTCAGACAAGAGGAGACCCCAGAGTATGGCAGCCCGAAGACGTGTTGCTACCAATACAATTGGTGGATTAGTGGCGACACTCAAAGGAGATAGGAATGTATCCAGCATTGGGATACAATTCCTAGTTCTGCCGTGAAGGAACTCTACTACCCGATTTCTCGGGTAGAGTTGACTCCACCATCCAACTCTCCATGTATAAAGGCTCTTCCTACCAACAGAGGAAGACCCTTCTATCTCTCGAAGAGTTCTGAGTTGTCTGATTTGTGCGTCAAAAGCGCATGAGCTCCCTGATATTGATGTCAGAAGAACGCTCCTCACAGCGTCAAAATTGCCAATGCCGGTTCTGGAAAAGCTGCTCAGCCAAACTTCTGCAGAAAACAACAAAGAAGAAGTGTTTTAAAAACAGAAGTATTCTCAGATGCGTATTAAACGCTAACTAAAAACAGATCACAAAGCTTTTCACGCCAGTGCTTCAGCAAGGCTTTTTACGCCAGTGATTCAACAAGGGTTTTTTTTCGCCAGTGATTCAGCAAGGCTTTTTACGCCAGTGCTTCAGCAAGGCTTTTACGCCAGTGATTCAGCAAGGATTCAGCTAGGTTTTTACGCCAATACTTCAGCAAGGATTTTACGCCAGTGCTTCAGCAAGTTTTTTTACGCTCGTCAAGAATTTACGCTCATGAATAGATGTTTTGAACAAAAAAAATTCGAAGACAGATATTTGCTTACGATCGGACTTACGATTTAAGTTGAATGGTTTGGCTCTAATAGTGGTTGAATCCACGTTTGAAGACTGGGCGTACAAAAGAACACCGTAGGAAAGCTCCACCATCCTCATTTGTTGGAGAACAACATCACAGAAAGTTATCTTCAGAGGAATGAGTACGAGAATATATGAAATATTCTCGGCTATTTTTAAAGGCTGAAGAAACTGTTGGGATGAGTCTATTTCGGGGGAAGATCCTATTTAAAGGCTCTCGTAACCACAAGACAGACGCCACGTGTCGGTTTGTTTCTTGGGAATGAACAACCATAGAAGCAGTCAAAATAAGTGTTGAACAGTTCTATGTACCAACAGATGAGATTAACATCAGACTTTATTTATAAAAAGGGGGGAGTGGACCCCTACATATAAGAGAGTCGCAATACACGAAATATTATTTTCTTTCTCCTTCGTTGGGTTGACGAAGGGAGGCACCCAATTCGCGCATGTTGCGAATCCCAGAGCGACGCATCAGATTTAAAAATGCTTCTGCATCTCCTGAGCCTTCGTATGCAGTTGGGGGACCACCATCAATGAGATTAAAGACTGCAGGAGTTACTCCAAAACACTCTAAAAGGTTGCACGCCCGCTCGAAGTCAAGCCTGGAACTCGAAGCCTCTTTGTTGGTAATCTCGTTCTTCGGCGCCATGACAAAACGAGGATGAATGTCAAGGATAAAGAATTTTTCCATATTTATACAAATCAAAACAACTCTTCATATTCCTCGTTGGAAACTGCTCACTCGGGAAGATAAGGAAACGTTCGAAAGTTTCGAGAAAGAAATTTATTGTGACGGTCAAGTGTTGACCGACATTATTCTCTTCTTGAAAATTACGCCGACTGTTGGATATCCCCGCTTTTACGCAGATGACGGTTGCGTATCCCAAATTTTATGCTGGCAGATCAAATCTCAACTTTTATGCTTCAGTTCAAAGTGTTTCAAATTTTGGAGATATTTGAAAACTTTGAAGGGGGTCTTGTAGGAGCGTAAAAAGTGCTTCAAAGAAAGAGCCATCTCATTCATAAGTGATTGGTTTTACGCCAAACAGAGCGGGTAATCTCTTTACGCCCAAGACTAGGCTAATCAATTTACGCCTAAGCAGGCTGATCATTTTACGCTCGGGTCTATACCCATGATTTTATGCCAAGGACAGAGCAGCCTCTTTTACGCTGGACAAAGCCGTCAAATCTCGCATTTAATACAAACTCTGACATGGAGATATTAATGATGGCATATATCACAAAAGGATTTGTCTTTACACAGAGACCAATGTTGTCGTTTAGTGTGCGGATTGAGCTACTTTACGCTCACACTACGGCTTCTTTTACGCACGAAGATTATACGAGCCTTTACGCTCAACAGTCGACGTGTGCGTAAAGTCTATTTGAGCTGCTTTTACGCTCAAGGTTATTTAATAACCACTTTACGCGGGAAGTCTATGTCAAGGCTATTTTGCGCCAAATCTACTGCTTTACGCTCAGAGTACATTGGGCTATTTTTACGCCCTATTCTCCTCCACCAGTTTGGAACATGGTTTGCTTACGTGGCTTTCATGCCACTCTTTCGAAGAACGTGTGTACATGCATCCTATCCTTACTGAAGTGATGGACACACGTCAATATATGCAGAGGATGGCCTCGATCATGGGTGGCAGTTATTAGCGTAAAGATGGAACTTTTGCTGAGTTTTTACGCACAAGAGCCCAAGTCTATAAATAGACTTATTTTTCTCATAACAAAGGACAGAGACAGACAGGGAGGAGAGAGAGAGACAGGAGAGAATACAGAGATCAGAACTTAGAGATTTTGATTCTCCAGAGCATTCTTCTTCAACTTTTCTTTCAGAACAAAGTGAAGCAAAGCAGGAAAGCATTTTGCCTCGCCATCAGTGCCCAAGTGCGTCGATACCTTTCTGGTGACTTAGCTCTTCCAGTTGTTCTACTTCAAGCAGTGATCTTTATCATCATCATATGGTCCAAGGAACAAAGTGATCATTTACGAATCAGACTTCCATAGCAATACTTCTCCAGAATCAAACTTGTACTTTTTGTACTTTTCCTCGTTTTATTTTCAAAAGCCAATTTCTCCAAGGCATTTTGTTAAGTGAAACAATAATCTGTACACGACATGATATATGAACATGGCATGATACATGAACATGAACGTGGTAAGCACATGACAGTGGCCCGTCGTGCGCACTCTAGACAATAACATGATAGGCCAATACATGATAGTGGCCCGTTACGGCGCACTCTTGACAAGTAAATATGACATGTAACCTTGAACGCCGTTGCGACGGCTATCTCGACTTGCTAAGTAAATTCTCGTCTTGACACCGTGGGTGCTTGCTTGAAACTTGTTTATACAAGCTACTAGTCTAGTCTCATCTTACATCATGTCTAGGACATGAGTCTCTGGTTACCACGGTCAGGGATTCATATTGAATCTGATTAAGGTTAATGACTAGATTGATCAAGTAGTTCATTCTAAGGGAGATTTTCCAAGTTACAGGCGATCCCGTTATCCCGGCCACACCTGATGGACTTGTAGCCTGCCGTCGAGTAGGGCACATTTTCAGTCCACTGTCATGTGGGACACACTCATGAAACAAATACAAGGCACACTGTTATGTGTTGCACTCTAAGCCATCTAATAATTCTGGATAATTTTGGTAATCAACCTCGCCTGGATAGCCTGGATAGCTGCAGGGCCTGTGAGTGCTGGAACATCTTAATGCATCTTGCTAGTAACTAGGCTTATGATTACCCTAGCTAGTTAAAGTATCAAGCCGTACTCTTTGTTTGGCCGTGATTGATGGATGTAGTCCAGTCTAGTCTTGTCTAAGCAATGCCAGTCTATGATTATTTCAGCACATGCTTGTTCATGCTTTACTCTTGTCGATAATTGGTTGGAAACTAAGTTCTATTCATGTGAAGGGTTACAACCCCGGTCCTTGTTTGGTTTACAGGTTGTAACTTGGCTACCGAAATGGTCCCTTAGTCGTCTTATCATTTATCATCTTGTTTTTCTCTAACTCATGTCTTTTATTATCCTTTATGTCTCATGTGCTAATATGTTAATTTTAGTTCTTAAGTGAAGCCTCCCTTGTGGCACTTGCTCTTTCGGGGGTCTGACCCAGCTGGTTTTGTATGGCCAAATTTTGGAGTAGGACCCGAGGATCTTCCAGCCTTCCAGACAGATGGTGAACACTAGGCACAACCCTGACAATGAGTGGGTTTTATTTTGCTCTTCCACTCCATTGTAAATTATTCTTTTGAGGCATTTAGCCGCCGAGCAAGTGTTAGCTCATGATAAATTTACATTCCTGTCTGCCTAAGGGCTGTAACATGATTGACATATCCTAGGGTTGATCATGTATGACTTAAACTCTTGCTAGTCTACGTATTTTGTATGACTAGCTTCATGATCATCTGAATATGTATTGTATGGGAGGCCTTACTTTGTATGTCTGATGATCTACCATCTTGTTACACTTACTTGCTTGCTTGAGATTGAGACACTAGGCTTGTTATTGACCATAAGAGACTGTTGGCTTGTAGTAAAACCCTCATGTATCTAGTCAGCCGTGACCGTACATCAAGGTGGGTTACACTTCAATGTATATAGCTGGCTGTGTTTGTCTCCCGCTCTCCAGTATTCTGGTTCTGGGGGGTAACACTTAGTCATTAGTCCGTCTTGATTTACGTGTCACGGGCTCCGAATTAGAATTGTGATCTTTCTTGGCTAAAAATTAGTATTTGATTTTAATTCAAGAATTATATTAGATTAAATTAGGTTTTTTGATTATTTATTTTAGAATTAAATATGATTAGTTATGTTAAACCATTAGTCACTTTCTAGGGTTTTAGAGTGAGATTTTCATAATCTAACTTATGATCATTTATTTGTCGGGGTAGATCGGACAACGTCGTGAGTCGCGACTTCATCCTTTTTCGAGCAAGGCGAGTTTCACTATGGCATTATATTATCTTTATTTTGTACTGCATGTATTTTTTCATCTTTTCACTGTTACATCTTCATATTTCTTGTTGTTACTGTTCTAGATTTATCAAGATTATTGCTTATACACGATAGTTAGAGTCGCTAGAGTATATGTACATGTTCATGCCTAATTTTTAGTTTATCATCTCGTTTATCGTATTATTAATGTTAATCATGTTGGACATGTACTTGTGAGATAGTCGGGTGGGAGAATACAATTAGTAGACATGTGGTACCCCAATGTTGTCACGACCCGCTCCCAAATATTCGGATACGAGTCGGACACGCCCAGCCTATGTTGGAAGACTCAACGCAGTAAGCTATAAACATCTAAGGAAAACTCTATGAATAATATGAAAGTAAACATCACAGCATCTAACTGTCCCATAATGATCACCATAATCCACAAATCATAATTCAATTTATACATGAAAGTACCAAAGACAAATCCGGTAACAAGAATGAAATACAAGGGTTAATTAGTTGTACCCCCTATAGTTAGTACGTATTTGGTAACTGTCCCCATTGTTTCAAAAATAAAGAACACCCCCCTGGATGCTTAATTTTCCACTCATTTTCTTCTATGCACCAGGAGGTACAACTAATTAACTTTATAAACTATGAGGGTGTTCTTTATTTTTAAAACAACAGGGATAGTTACCAAAATACGTGCAAACCATGGGGGGGTACAACTAATTAACCCAAAATACAACTATGAACTCTCAATATACAATATCTAGAAGTAAAACTAAACAAATCTAAACTGATAACCTCTAATAAGTTATGGCTCCATCCTGCTCAGCTAAGATTTCGGGCTCTGGCCTATAAAGTGGACGATATTCTCAAGTACACCTACAACATATCCAGTCAAGAGCAAAGCAAAGTACAATTCTAGGTAATGAACAAGAACATCATGATATGAAAATGAGTACATAAGGACATGAAATATAAAGTACAGGAAAAGAACATAAAAGTACAGGAATGTAAAGTACAGAAAGTACAGAAAATAAAGTACCAGTAGTAAATACTGAACCTGAAGTACAAGACATGACATATGCACAATATTTGAAATACAGCTAGCATATGTGATCGGCTGGGGTAAGCACAGGAATAAGCACATAAAATGGGTACGGCTTAGGGCCCGCGTGCACAGTGCGAGGCCAAAGCTATCAACCTGAATTTCTGATCCTTGGGTTTGGTCACATAGCTAGCATATTTTCCCTCCCTGACCACAAGTACAAGAACATGAAAGTACAAGAGTACATGATATCGTGTCACATCGTGTCATCAAGAGGAGTACAAAAAATGAATATAAATGCACAAGACCATAGAATGTACTTGTCTTGCTCAGGGTGATCGGGAAAAGGAAGTAGATATGTATGACCACCTGATTTTAATACAAGTTGGTTAGCTACAAGACTAGCTACTTGTTCTTAATCTAGAATAGCTATATAATCATTTGGCTATATTAGGAAAATACAACTAATTATATACTAGTTTAAAGTAGAACTATTTATCTTGATATTTCTCATTAAAAGGATCTATTAATACAGTAACTAATTTTTATTAAGTCTTAAAGCAATTAAGATCTAGAAGCTTAACCATAAAGCATCTTTAGTAAGAAGGGTAATAATAAAACACCAATGAAAAGTTCCACTAGTGAGTATAATAGCCAATTCCAATCCACTATTTATCAAACTACTTGCCAAACTCTAGCTGGTAGCCCTATCCTATAGATGTAGTAACTCCATCCTTTGCACAAGCATCTTAGCCAATAATTATAGCTACTGCTATACTCATCTTCATCATGCAAATACCTATACTGAACCTAACCCACACTTAGCCAATCCTAACAAGGCATAGTTACTTCACACAAAAATAGCCAACCCACCCAACTATACTACCTGGTTAAAGCAACCGAGCCCATTGTTACTAAGCTTGAACCCACCACAAGCCCAATGACTATTTTCTCCCATTCACCAATATCAATAGCTATACCAACTACAGTACAAATAAATCACATAAGGAAACTTAATTGAAACTAACTTCAAATAAAATAGGCATTCAACTTTACTGAAACCATATACAAACTAATTACTCAAGGAAACTATACAGATTATATAATTAACTACTCAAATTATACAAAACTAATTATTCAAGCCCTGCAAAAATCCGATGTAATCATCTGCACTCCAATTCGAAAGAAAGGTCCACACCAATGCCTCGCCAGTATTTCATTGCAACTCTAAAACTATCCCCGGACACGCACACGATCACTGGACACGAACTACACCAGTCACTAACAGGACACGATCAACACCGGACAAGAACATAACTCCAGTCACACACACAAGCCACACCACAGTTTCGACTGTCCCTGGCCAACACCCGAACTCAAAAGGATTGCAGCAGTAATCAAAGAGATGACATAATTACCTGAAAAAATGATTCTAATCATAAGGTGGACTCTATCCAAAGTATCGGACACAACCTCCAGATGAGATCAACGCTTGCTGTGGCATTTTGCCAAACAGAAATAGAACACAAGAAGAACAGAGTATTAATTCAAAGCGTCAAATGAACTCGGATCTCCATATACAGAAAATCAAGAACACGAGAATTTAACTACTCACATTGATAACGATAATCCCATACCCTGAGTTCTTTCCCAAAGCTACTGATCCAACTCAATTGATCCATATCGACAGTTCACATAGAGAAAATCCAAGAATTGATCAAAGTAAGAGATCCGTTTCTTCGAATTGAATTGAAGTGGGCATTAATCGCTTACTTACCAGAGGATCGAGGATCTAAATGAATAACGAACTTTAAATTGGTCAATCGACTCCACAGAGCCTACCCTTTCAGAATATACAATGAGAGGAAGAATAAGAACATGTTCAGTGAAGATCATGTGCAGATCTTGTGATTCAGAGCTCAAATCGAAGAGATCGGCTCGCTCACCGGAATCGAGATCGTGCTTGAAGAATTCAATAAAGGAAACGAACTCACGTCCTCGCAGCCGTGAGGATTGCTGAAAAGAAAGAGCGTAACCGCTGACTTCATCCAATACGCTACCGAGAGTGTGGACTCACTCCAGCTATTCAGGCACCGGGAGAGGAGATCATCGCCCCCGCCATAGATGCTGCCATCGCCATCACCATGAGAAATTGAGCCTCAGTTAAGTCTCGCCACCACGTCGTATGCACGCTGAGATCCCGACCGTAAAGGTGGCGCTGATGCTCTCAGTCACCGAAGAGTGAGCTCCTTGCCATCGCCATAGAGGGATCCACAAGAATCTAGGTTAGGGTTAACCAAAATTTGGGGGAAAAACGAGAGCTTTAAGGCTCTGTGAGGAGAGAGATGAGAAATTAGCATAGTGCTCATTCTCTCTCCATAATCCCTTTATATACAGAAGTAGAATTTAATGGGTTTGGCACTTAAGTCCCTCATAACTTGTAAACTACAATCAGGCCAAAAAGTTTGTTAGAGAATTTGTTGTGGTTAGTTAGAAGGTGGTTATGGTTGTTAGAAATCTTAGAGAACACTCCAAGTTAGTTATTAAACCAATAATTAGTTAATAATTAGTCGTGCCAATTAATCAAAAAATTTCTTGAAATAATAACCATGAGATTAAATTAAAACTTGAACATAATTATCATTTTAAAATTATCATAACTATTCCAAAATTTCATAAAATTGGGAAAGTGGGGTTACAAGTGTAGCCTAGAGTTTATTCGGTAGGGGACCGTCTGACAGTGTTTGTTAAGTCAATACACCTCACGTGTTGACTGTCTGATTCCTAACCCAACCACATGTTGAACGTTGATATTCTAAAACACATAGTACACATGACCTCTTGTTTCTATATTGTTCATTCATTTCCTTTCCATCGAGTCGACTGTCATATTGTCTTTATGTATAACTATACTCTTTCGTGTCATGTATATATTTTGTTTTCCTTTTTATTGTTTTATTCATGCATGTATATTATATTTTGTAGTGTAGTGTTATGGTGAACTTGTTCCAATCCTGACTGGATATATTTTTTTTAGTTGACAGACTCTCGAAGACTCTTATCTTACTTTGGGGTTCCTTCGGGTGGAGTTAGAGATATCTTAGAGGCTAAAACATAGAGACTAGTTAGATAGTCTAGATTTGTTGTATTAGATTTTGTGAAATATTGTATTTGGATTAAATATAATTCTTATAAATTTTGTAATTGATTTAGAAATGTGAATGAACAATAAAATAATTATTTTAAGAGCACTTGTTATTGTGGGCTAGACAGCGTACTACCGCCGATACTGCGGCGTAGGCTGGGCTTGGACACGCACTCGCATCCCGAAAAGCGGGTGCGGGTCGCGACAACAATCTAAAGGGATATATCATAGGAAATGGTAATATCGGCTCCCTTCCCTATTCGTGCATTAAAAATGTTTGCCTCGTTACTAATCTTAAGCACACTTTTCTTAGCATTAGCCATCTTACGGATAATGGCTATGATATTAATTTTGTTAAACACAAGTGCTTCATCACCGATAGCACTAGTGGGTCTACCGTATATGAAGGTATTAGAGAAAACAACATTTATGTTCTCTATCTTGTGGAAAGTACTAACAGTGGCAGGTGCTTAGTAGCAAAGAATTATGAGAGTTGGCTTTGGCATATGAGACTTGGACATGCCAACATGGACACCATCTCACAACTTGCCTCCAAGAAACTTGTTAGAGGACTCCCAAGCATTCCATTCAAGAAAGATATGGTACGTGTAGAATGCGAGAAGAGTAAGTTAACAAAGTCTTCTTTCAAATCCATCAACTCAGTAAGCACTTCTAGACCTCTCCAACTCATTCATATGGATTTATTTGCTCCTAGCAGAGTTGCTAGTCTTGGTGGCAAACTCTATATATTCGTTTTAGTTGATGATTTTTCGAGATTTACTTGGATTGTTTTTCTTGCAAATAAAAGTGATACTTTTTTTGAGTTTGTTGCCTTTTGCAAAAGAGTTCAAAATGAAAAAGGCATTGTGATTAACAAAATTATAAGTGATCATGGAGAAGAATTTGATAATATTAATTTTAAAAGATTTTGTGAAAAGAATGATTTTGGTCATGATTTTGCTTGTCCTATAACTCCACAACAAAATGACGTTGTGGAAAGAAAGAATAGAACCATTGGTGATATGGCAAGGGTCAAGTTAAACCAATACAAGCTTCCCCAATACTTTTGGGCAAAAGCCATTAACACGGCATGTTATGTTATAAATAGAGTTTTAATTAGACATATTTCTAAGAAGACTCCATATGAGCTTCGGTTTGACAAAATTCCTTCTATTGAATATTTCAAAGTTTTTGGATGCAAATATTTTATTTTGAACACCAAAGATAACCTAGACAAATTCGAAGAGAAATCTTATGATGGTACCTTCTTTGGTTACTTTATGCATAGCAAAGGATTTTGTGTATTCAATAAAAGAAGTCTTGTTGTCGAAGAGTCAATCAATGTCTCTTTTGACGAACTTAACACTTCTACATCTAACTCCTCAAATGATGTTGATGACATCTCTTTTGAATTGGAAAACTCTTCTCTTGGAAATACTAGTACTCCTTCGTCTAGTAATGAAATTGTGACTACTCCATCCGAAGACTTTCCACTACTAGAGCCTTCTCAAGAGGATCTTCCCAAAGAATGGAGACTTGTCCTCCATCATCCAAAGGAGCATATTATTGGTGACCCTTCTTCACGGGTTAGTACTAGATCCGCTATATGAGATTATTGTACAAATGTGGCTTTTATTTCACAAATAGAGCCTAAAAATGTCAATGATGCTTTTAATGATGAATTTTGGATGATTGTAATGCAAGAAGAGCTAAATCAATTTGAGCGAAACAATATTTGGAAACTTGTTCCTAAGCCCCAAAACTATCCTATTATTGGGACAAAGTGGGTGTTTCAAAATAAACTTAATGGTGATGGTTTAGTCACTCGTAACAAAGCTCGATTGGTTGCTCAAGGCTATAACCAAGAGGAAGGCATTGACTATGAAGAAATCTATTCTCCGGTTGCTTGTCTTGAATCCATTCGAATGCTTTGCACTTTTGCTTGTTTTAATGATTTTAAGCTTTTTCAAATGGATGTCAAAAGTGCATTTTTAAATGGTTTTATTAAAGAATAAGTTTATGTCAAACAAACTCCCAGTTTTGAGGATTTTTGATTTTTCGATCATGTTTTTAAACTATACAAGGCCCTCTATGGCCTCAAGCAATCTTCTTGTGCTTGGTATGAGCGCCTTAGTTCATTTCTTATTTCTCACAATTTCTCTAAGGTCAAAGTTGACACAACACTTTTTATCAAAACTCTTAATGGCACGCTTCTATTAGTCCAAATTTATATTGATGATATTATTTTTAGTTCCACTAATAAGACACTATGTGTAGAATTTGCCAAAGTTATGAAGGATGAATTTGAAATGAGTATTATGGGAGAATTGTCATTCTTTCTTGGTACAAATCAAGAAAGGGCCAGAAGGCGCGTTCATCAATCAAGCTAAATATACAAAGGATCTCCTCAAATGCTTTGAGCTAGACTCATCCAAATCAATGAAAACTCCTATGGCCACAACGACAAAGCTTGATCATGATGAAAATGGTATTTCGGTTGACATTCATAAGTATCGAGGTATGATCGATAGTTTACTTTATTTAACTGCTAGTCGTTCTGATTTTATGTTTAGTGTTTGTTTGTGTGCACAATACCAAGCGAATACCAAAGAATCACACTTATGTGTCATTAAGCACATTTTTTGGTATCTCAAAGGCACCATAAATATGGTACTTTGGTATCCGAAATCTCTATCCTTTGAGCTTATTGGCTACTCTGATATAAATTTTGTCGGATGTAAGATTAACCGAAAAAGTACTAGCAACACATGTCAATTCCTTAGGAAATCCTTGGTATCTTGGTTTAGTAAGAAACAAAATTCAGTTGCTCTCTCCACCACTAAAGCCGAATACATCGCAGTTGGATGTTATTGTGCACAAATTCTTTGGATGACAAAAACACTTGTAGACTATGGCATTTATTCAAATAGTATCTCCATTAAATGTGACAACAATAGTTCTATCAATCTCATAAAAACCTGATTTGTCACTCACGTACCAAGCACATTAAGATTAGACACCACTTTTTACGAGACCATCAACAAAAGAGAGACATTCTTCTTGAGTTTATTGATACTACTTATCAACTTGCGGACATCTTCACAAAGCCTCTACCCGAGGATCGCTTTGTCTTTCTTTGCCAAGAATTAGGCATTTTTAATCATGATCCTTCAAATCCTTGACAAGCGACACACCGACAGAATTCTACGGAATACCGATGGCATACAGATTTTTGTCAGTAGAAAGTTTCTGCGATCACTGTCAACAGCCTCCCCTTCCTCTCTTTTCCTTGGGCCCCAAAAAATCTTTATTAACTCTCTCAAATCTCTTCATATCCTCCTCATTAAATCTCCACACCTTATTTTTTACCTTCCATCTTATCACCACCTATCCATCCAATCACATAACTTCAATCAAACATCCCTCTCTCCTAAAAACCCTCCTCCATTAAATACGTTCATCACCACCTTCAAAACCCCCCTGTTCAATTCCTTCTCCATGCCTTCCTCTTACCACTACTCCAACTCTTCCCCATCTTTTAAAAGAACAACACCCAACTCTTCACCTTCCTATTATACATATTTATATCTACTTCTTCTTCTCTCACTACATTCTCCACCTTCACTATGGCCCACACAAAACGACCTCGCTCGTCCTCCTCCTCCAATCCCTTCATGCTTGTGCCTCTACCAAATGGCACATATGACTAGAAAATCTTTAAGTCCAGTATCCATGCCAATGCCTGGTTCCAATTTTTTGAACACCATGTCGTGTTCAAAGGAAAGCCCATCAACTTCAACATTTTTTTCGGCCACCTTCCTCTATTTCAGTCTGCAGGACTCGCAAAACTTCTCAGACGTTAAGTCCCGGTCTTTCCGGTTGTCGTTCACCTCTTCTACTGTAATCTTATCTCCGATCTTGCTAACAATGCTATCGAGACTCTTGTCAACGATCGTCACTTCTGCCTCACCGCACAAGATCTCGCTGAAATCTTAGAAATTCCTAATCGAAGAGAGGCACTTCCAACTCTCGCCGGTCTTCAACCTACTTCCAACGTTTCCTTTGAAGAATTTTGTGGCATTATAGATAGAGGGCCTGATGCGCCTTCAATTTTTGCTCTGTCAAAGCAAGTGGAGTCGTTCTACTATGAGATCCATCGTATCCTGTGCTACACTATGACTCCCAAATATGGAAACTATGACTCCATCACTTCTAAAGCTTTCGTCTGTCTTTACTACCTCTTTGCTCGGAAGACCTGGTCATTCCCCAAGACTTTGCTAAACTCTTTCATCTTTGTTCACTCTTCTGGACGGCGTGCCCTGAACTTTGGTATGTTTATCACTCTCATCTTGTAAGTTAATGGTATGGATCTCAGCCTCTGCCATACGGACGGTGCTCCTTCCTTCCTGGCCCTCTCGTATTTTTCCTCTACAGGTTAATCCTCTCGCTCCACCCGGCCCTCTAGTTTTCAAATTGTTGCTGATGCTCCGACAAAACCTCCTCCCTCGGGCCGTTATATGCCTCTCACTCAACATTATTTTGACATGCGCATGGCTCTGGCTGAGGAGCAGATGCGGATCCACACCAGAGGACTCGGCACCCTCATCCAGAGTCGCATTTATGACCAATGCTACTTCATTCAGCGCATTCTTCAGGACAAAAATGCTTTCCTTGACCCCGATCTTCAGGACCGAAATTATTATGCTTCACGGTTCTCTGATCCCAATGCCTACGGATTTATGTATCCCGATGGGATTGACCCTTTTAGGGCTCTTCAAAGGACCCCGGGTATGAAGGTGATGATTCGTCAGATCAGTAGACTCCAGTCCGTAGTGTTGATGGTTTAATAATGTGTGCTCTAGTTGTCTTAGTGTGCTTGTCTTTTGAGGTACTTCGGGGACCATGGTTTGTTTGTTTTTATGTCGTTATGTGCGGTCCTTCGGGGACCATAGTTTGGTGGTTATTTTCCAGTTGTTGTGTGTTATCCCGATAGGGACAGTCAGTAATCTTCTATCTAGTATTGTGTCAGTATGTGGATGCCATGTAATCCTCATTTTCTTATTTTAATATATGTACAGTTTTCTCACATTTTCATGCATGCATTTACTCATCCTTCTCTTATGGACTCACCTATCTTTGATTAAGTGACAAAGGAGGAAAAAATGTGTTAAAAAGGAGTAGTCTTGCTACGGGGGAGATACTCTCTAAAATATGATATTACCTTTTGTCAATTATCAAAATATGGGAGATTGTTGGCACATTAATTTTGATAACATTAACTACATATTCGTCCTTTAGTTTCTCTATCCTTTTTAGAAAATAAATACATCGCTAAGTCTCCTAAAGGCTACTACTAAGGATCGAAGAAACCTAAGTCATTCAATAAAGCCGCACGGAAGACTTACGGATTGACTTAAAGACTGAAGATAAGCTATCATCATATTCAAAGACCACACTCAAAGATTCAAGCTCCTAGAGTTTGTATAAGGTCTAGGACAAACTGTGAAACACTTAAGGTGGATGACAAACCAAAAGCCCTTACTAAATGTTTTACAAAATCATTTTTCTTACTTCAAAAGAATACCGACGGTATACCAATATGTACCGACAGTATACCAATTTTAATTGCAAAAAAAGTTCAATCAAGAAAATCGAAATACCGACGGTATACCGGTTCAAACCCACGGTACGCTGAAATTGATACACATAAAAGGTTATGTTAAGAAAATCAGAATACTGACAGTATACCGAATCATACCGACGGTATGCCATATTTGATACACATGAAAGGTTCTAGGAAGAAAATAGGCATACCGACGGTACACTGATACGTATTGACGGTACACCGAAATTGATGTACATAAAAGGTTCTGTGAAAAAAATCGGTATACCGACGGAACACCGATTCGTACCGACGGTATTCCATTTTCAAAACTTTTGATTTTTGAATGGATTGATCCTTAGCATTAAATGCTTCGATGGCTAGATTTATTATCATTACTGTTCAGAATGGTATACCGACAAAATTCGGGTCTGTACCGACGAAACTCTGTCGCTATATGTTTGGGGCATTAAATGACTAGCTCTCTTTGTAATGTCCCACTATGTCCGGTACATTATGCTGAATCGTTGACTCAAAGAGTTGTGTTGACCCAATTAAGTATCGATTCAAATCGATACAAGAGTACATAGACCCGAGAAATGCATCGAGTCAGATCGATGCAAAGAGTTACGTGGGCCCGAAGAAGAGAAATACTTTGAGTCAGTTCGAAGATTCTAAGAAATCAAATCCATGCAAAGGCATAAGTCCGACTCGAATGAATATTGATTTTAGTTGGTTTCGTGTGCAGGCTATTTATTTACGTTGAAATATAAGAGGTCGATATTTTGTCTTATTTACAACGGGATCCATAAAACCAAATTACCACCTTACAACGGACTGAGGCATAGGTTCGGTAAGCCAAATCGGTCATATAATTCAACGAAGCATGAAGTGCTCGAATGGCTAAGTCAAAAGAGTTGGCCGTGCAACGAAGTAATGAAATCGAGCTATATCGGCTCGGTAAAATGACAAGGCGTATCGACTTAAGGTGGAAGGACTTTGTCTCTTCTTTTCTAGTCTGTCTTGCCTAATAAAAATGTACCATTGTATGCTAAGTTAATCTATCGAGTCCATGGGCGTGGCTCGAAGGAGAGAAAACATAGTGCATATCGAACACTAACAATTAAAATGAAACGTACATCAAATGTATGAGTCGCTATTGAACATTGAATATCGCAAAGGCGAGCACCTCGGTGCGCAAGCCATAAGAACATAGGATAACTGTAGCGACAAGTACCTCTGGGCACGAGTCATTCGTGCCTTCGCACACGAGTTAGAAGGCTAGCACATTGAAAGACTATTGAGGCGAGTGCCCTAGTGCATGAGCCATGAGCATTGAATACTAAGGCATAGAATATAGAACTATGGTATCGAGGCAGACATCGCATACATGAATCGAAGGATAGAGAACAATTGTGTCAAAGCGTGCGTACGTGCACGAGAATCATAATAAGATGGCTTCGTTACGAAGAGAATAGTTGTAGCATGAATGTGACAGAACTGTCGAATGTAGCATGGTGCCTTGGAAATATTCGGGACCTTCGGGTCGTTCGTTTGACAAACATTGAGTTGGGGCATGGTGCCATATAACATTGAAACAAAAAATGAAATCGTACAAAAAGCGAGAAACATAGAAAGAGAAAGAAAGAGTGAGAACATTAAAAGAAAGGGGAATGCAAGAAGGTGTGAAGTCTGAGTTTTAGACTCAAGACTATGGTTGTATGAGGAGTGTGTTGCATGATCATATGGACTGTGAATTAACCCATACACGAGTTTGTTTCCTCGAACAGATCACCGAGGCATCGGGACTGTTCGACCTAGGAGGAATGAATAATCGGTGACTGTGAGCACCTGATGCATTATGGGACCTTCAGTACGGATAGCAACCTAGGCTGAATGGGAGCGTCACAATTGCCATTGATAAATATAAGTCCGTTCTGACATCTGTGAATGTCAGTGATCTTCATATATATAGGGGCCAATGAGCTGAATGACGCAGGCACAGAGATCCTGCTCAATGATCACTTATAACATAATAGGGAAAGAATAGTAGCTATTCACCTTGCATTGGCGCAAGGGCAAATACCTCGAATCAAAAACAAGTCGGCATAAAGGAACACGAGAATTGTATGTTGTTTGCTTGCTTGTTTACATAAATCAAACATAACATGCTTGCCATGATAATATGTTTTACTGCTTTTGATTATGCCATGAAACTCATCCTAAAGAAAGGATAGAAAGATCACTAACTTGTATGTTTTATGATTCAATACACTACTAAATGTCGGTCTAGTAAAGTGGGTCTTTGATCAGTACAGCGAAGACAAAAGTACTAATTTCCTACTAGTTTGCTAGCAGGTTCAGGAAATGGTCTGCTGGTGGCGGAGCTTCGCTTGAATACGCTGAGGCATGGAATGCCATAGCGTATTGAGGCATGCGACCGATTGACGCTCGAACTTACAACAGGATGATGCGGCCGAGATATAGAAGACATGTTGTATGGAACGGTGAAATCATTTATGGGCAAAAGGGAACTTGAGTGTTATAAGCTAATCTAAGAAATTCAGTTGGGCTATTGAAAGCCTTTGTAACCTCAGTTTATTTATCAATAAAGAGAATTGTTTCGTATACTCTGTTTCTTCTGCTACTAAATAACAATATCAAAGATAACCATTTGAGAACTTGTCATCTTGCTTTGTATGAGTGCAACTCCAGACTCGTTCGACATCATACCCCAGGGAGGACGATGATTCGGATATATCGATACGAGGACAAGCGATTTTTTGGGTCGGGACGTGACAAATTGGTATCAGAGCTCTAGTTTCAATTTTCTCAGGACGTTTGCTTTATTTCAATTCTAAAAGTTGCCCACCACAATCGAATCACTCTTGACTCTACTCCATGTTGCACTAGATATTCTATACAATAAGTCTAATGCAAATCGTATAATTTTATCGCATGTGTTTTAGAAATTACATAATGCTTGCTAAGAAAGTCGTAAAATATTTACTATATTGAGTGCAATGAGCCGTGAAAGTTGGCTACATCGATGAGTTAAATGTTTCAATACAGCAGTCGATATGAGAAATGTTGGCTGCATCGATATAACAAAAATCGTAGGATGTGTTGTCATGCCTCGACCTGAAAAATTGTTCGTTCTCGTATCGATTTATCTGAATTACTCCTCCTCGCTAGGGCGTGATGTCGTACGAGTCTGGAGTTGCACTCGTACAAGGCAAAATGACAAGTTCTCAAATGGTTATCTTCGATTTGATATTAGCAACAAAAGAAAACAGAGTATACGAAACAATTCTTTTTATTCAATAAATGAACTGAGATTACAAAGGCTTTTAATAGCCCAACTGAATTTGCCAGATTTACTACAACACTCAAGTTCTCTCTTGCCCATAAAGGATTTCACCGTTCCATACATCATGCTTTCTATATCTCGGCCGCATCAATCTGGTTGCAAGTCCGAGCGTCAATACGATTGCATGCTTCAAATGCTATGGCATTCTATGCCTCAGCGCGATCAAGCGAAGCTCCACCGCGACTAGATCATTCCCTGAACCTGCTAGCAAACTAGTAGATGATTAGTACTTTCATCCTCGTTGTACTGATCAAAGACCAACTTAAATAAATCAACATTGGTTATATATTGATTCATACAATATATAATTTAGTTATCTCTCTATGTTCTCCTTAGGATCTGTTTCATGGCATATTCGAAAGTAGTAAGCATGTTATTTTGATTCGCATAAGTAAGTAGGAAACCAATAGCAATCTCGTGTTGTTTCGTGACTTCTTACCAAACTTTGACGCACTCGGCCTTGCACCAACGCAAAGTGAATACACATCATTCCTTCCATGTTATGTTATAAGTGATATGTGTAGGAGCTCTGTGTTCCTGCACATTCGGCCTACTGTTCCTTAACTATATGAAGGTCATTGGCATATCCACGCCGGAATGGACTAATTTGTTTATCTTTTCTTTTCTTTTCTTTTCTTTTCTTTTCTTTTCTCACACTGGATAATCCGGCATCTTCCTCGTACGGGTTTGCTGGTCCAGTATTCGAAGGACGTCAAACATACCATCAAATGTAGCTTATCACATCAGTAGCAGATCGCAAGTCATACCCAAAAGATGTGCACCAACAATGATTATTCATCCTTCCTAGGCCGAACGATCCCAGTGCCCCGGCATAACCCGTTCGAGAGAAATTACCACACCCGTGCACAGGAAATATCTCAAGTCTATTCGACCATGCAACACACGCATCAAACTCATATAACCCAACATAGTCTAGAGTCCAAAACTTAGACTTTATGTTGTCTCGTATTTCTCTATTCTTTCAATGTATTTCTCACTTCATTCTTCTTTTCAATGTTCAATGGCATCATGCCCCAACTCAATGTTTGTCAAACAAACAACCTGAAGGTCCTGAACATTTTCGAGGCATCATGTCATATCTGACAGTTCTGTCATATTTATGTCACAACTGTTCTCTTTGTAACGAAGCCATCTTTTATGATTTTCGTGGACGTACGCACGCCTTGATACGATTGTTCTCTATTCTTCGAGTCGTGCATGTGATGCACGCCTCAATATCGTAATTCCATATTCTATGCCTTAGTGTTCAATGTATGTTCCTTCCCTCCGACTCGTGCAACTGAGGCATGCCTCGATAGGGTATTCTAAGTTCTATAGCTCGTGTACTGAGGCACTCGTGTCGATATAGTCTTTCAATGTTCTAGCATACTAACTCGTGCGCAGGGGCACAAAATGACTCATGCGCTGAGGCACTTGTCGATATAGTTATCCCATGTTCTTATGGCTTGCGCACCGAGGTGCTCGCCTTTGCGATATTCAATGTTCAATAGCGACTCGTACATTTAATGTGCGTTTTATTTCAATTATTCTATCTAGTGTTCGACATGCACTATGTTCATCTCTCGATTAAGCCACACCCATGGTCTCGATAGGTTCACTTAGCATACAACGATATATTTTACTTAGGCATGAAGGAGTAGGAAAGAGAAGTCAAACTTAAGCCGATACGCCTTGTCGTTTCGTCGAGCCGATGCGGCTCAATTTTATAACTTTATTTGCACGACCAACTCTTCTGACTTGGCTATTCGAACACTTTGTGCTATGTTGAATTTTTTAAGCAATTTAGCCTACCGTGCCTACACTTCAGTCCGTAGCAAGGCGACATTTTGGTTTTGTAGACACCATTGCAAATAAGAAAAAATGCCGACCTCTTATATTTCAGCGTAAACGTATAGCCTACACACGAAACCAACTAGAATCAATACTTGTCTGAATTAGACTAATGCCTTGCGTCGATTCGATTTCTTAGAATCTTCGAACCGACTCAATGCTTTCTCTCGGGCCAACTTAACACTTGCATCGATCTTACTTGATGCGTTCATCGGATCAACGTAACTCTTTGTATCGATCCAACTCGATGCGTTTCTCGGGACAAGGTAACTCTTGTATTGACTCGTATCGATACTTAATCGGGTTAACGCAACTCTTCGAGTCAACGACTCAGCATAATGTACCGTACAGAGCGAGGCATTACATAATATACCACTCAAAATAAGGTTCGTCCTCGAACCGAAACCAACACTCAATTCCAAGTATTTCTCTAGATCATTTCACGATCTCGTCTAACTACCGTTGTTCCATTTCAAACACTCGTGCAAGCTTTTATTAACTTTCAGTCATTCCTGCAGCTTAATTTGAATTCAGTATACAACTTGATTTGGATCGTAGACCTATTCAAGACATCCCAAAAATATATGTATTTCAGTCAAGCCCAGTGGTAGAAAATTGGAACAAAATTGACAGGTAAATTTTAATGCTATACTTGCTATCTCGTACTCCCTATCGGACTTATCTTTAGCAACTGTTCTCAAAATTTTATCGTATACCTATATTCGATACATACATGATTCATTCAATAAAGTCATTGTACGAGACGCGATTCAAAATTGGATTTATCGTTTCGTATATTTCGTATGGACTATCAATTCTATGCGTCGTGTCAAGCCGTTGCGCATCCGATCGCAACAATCATTCACAATGCCTTGTGTTCGATGTCACCGCCCAACTATTTCCGAAGTTTTGCTATGCAACTTATCTCGATACGATTTCCTTTGTTGACTTACAAATGCATCAACACTCAGGGTTATGCCCGCTAGGTGACATACCTAGACACCGTGCTTAGATTCTTCTAGCGCAACATTAAATTGACAATGCACAAAGGCCACAATCTATCCGACACAAAAGTTTAATTCGAGTCGAAGATGCTCAAAGGCAACAATCGCTTTGACACGAAGGTCTTTACGAAGCGTCTTACGTTCGATTTCAATCGAGTAGGAAATTCACTAGCCAAAGTCCTAACTTGTTCGTCTCGCAACATCGAATATAAGTTCGATTCACGCAAGCTCAATTGCAAGATGAATCCAAATATAATAACATAACTTGTAAGTCATTCTCTTATCGCTCGCGCTCGTGCATAGCACGATTCTCAAAATCGCCTGGACTTATCATTAACATGTCCCATATTATATTTGTTATCGATGCAATTTCATATGCGACATCGCATGGGTCATCTTACGGGTCTGCAACATTCAATTTGATATGGCAGTTAAGTCTTCTAGGGTCAGCTGCCCCAAAATTATGCTCGATAATTATGGATCATTAACGAAGGACAGTTACTACGAACCATGCTATATTATTTTGGAGCCAAATCATGTTTCGACGATTTCTATGCGACTACCCAAATTCGGATAAAACTATTTCTATTTATGCAACTGAGGCACAACTATCCTCTAATAAAGTCATGCACTACCGTCAAAATTTTGTATTTCTTAAAACATCTACTCGCATTGAGTTCGAGTCTTTCTACCTATGGTCTACACCCAAGATGCTATACGCATCAAAACAGTCGTCAATGACTTTATAGTCTCACCCCGATCAATCATAAAGTTTACGATCAACTAGTTCGACACTTCTGTATTGCTATTTTCAAAAATTTCAATATCGTAGGCCTGTCCCGTTTTGTATTCTCAAATCGTGCTTACATTTTCTTGCGTATCAATTTCGATAGGTCATATCAATTTTGATAACACGAGGGTCAACTTTGAATTTGCATCGACGTTGACTTTAGCTCATATTGCATACCTCCATGTTCACTACAAACTTTTCCATACGCATAAACTCATTTTTGATTTGCCGCATCCTGCAATACTTTAATCATGTAACCAAGTTATCGATTATCCAATATCGAACTCTCGAGTTATATGATTATGCCCTCTAAGTTTTGAGTGTTTTAGTCGTACTGAATGAGTTTCATCGTAACATAACCAACTATCTCTTAGACACTATTTACCCGCATCAACCAACTCTTCACGAAGTCGCACATCGTGCGATCCGATTATAATTTGTATCGCCCAACATTTCTATCAAGATCGCATGTGTGATTTTGATTACAATTCGCCTCGCCCAACATTTCTATCAAGATCGCAAGTCGTGTGACTCGTTTATAAGTTCAAGTTTTCTATCATGTCGATCAAATTATTGTACCAAGGCATAATCGTTTCATTAGTCTTGGTCGTTCGACCGACTTACAAATTTTTGTCTGACGTACCATTCATTGATACGAGTTCCCGCCCTATCGTTCCAACCGATTATTGAAGAACACTTGCATCAACATACCGTCATACAAATTTTCAATCGAGTCTCGGTACTCTCCCGTCCGTTGCAGACAAACCTTCCGTAATTCTCACAACGCATTGATGTAATTCGTTGCACAAGTGGTATAGCATATACCACTCAGAATAGAGTCATTCATCGTATACGTGGTATGGCATATACCACTCAAAAATCAAGTTATTTCCCTCGTATCATACTCGGTATGAACCAATAATCTATTCCGACTCATGATTTCCATAGTGATCATGCCGATCACAACCGTAACTTTTTGATAAATCAAAATCCGACACAACTCGGTTAATGTTTTCGTTTGCCAACACAAGTTTGGTGTGCAACCGAACGATTCATTCTCATCGACTTATGATTCCAGTTCCGTCCGTTGTATCTTGGTGAACGATTCATTTCCCAACATCCGTTGCACCTCGTGCAACCATTTATTCCTGACATTCAAAGGCAAAGCTCGAATTCGTTCAACGCATTCGATATCTACTTTAACGTTCATTGTAACGTATCATTCACAACTCGTTGCATTTGATACCGCAACATTTTACAACTTTTATTATATCGATGTAACCAATATTTCTCATATCGACTGTTGTATTGAAACAACAAACATTTCGATTCATATTTCTCAACTTGTTGCACTTGCAGCAACGAACATCTTAATTCACATCTCGCGACTCGTTGCACTTGTAGCAGAGAACATTTTACTGCTCATTGTACTTACTGCAATAAACGTTTCACGACTTTCTCAGCAAATATCATGTAATTTCCAAAACACACACGACAAACTTATACGATTTATATTAGACTTATTTTATGGAACATCCAGTACGGCATCGAATAGAGTCAAAAGTGATTTGATTGGTGGTGGGCAACTTTTTGGAATTGAAACGAAGCAAGCGTCCTGAGAAAATTGAGCCCAGAGCTCTGATACCAATTTGTCATTCCCCGACCCAAAAAATTGTTCGTCCTCGCATCGATTTATCCGAATCATTCATCCTCGCTAGAGCGTGATGTCGTACGAGTCTGGAGTTGCACTCGTACAAGGCAAGATGACAAGTTCTCAAATGGTTATCTTTGATTTGATATTAGCAATAGAAGAAAACTGAGTATACGAAACAATTCTCTTTATTCAATAAACGAACTGAGATTACAAAGGCTTTTAATAGCCCAACTGAATTTGCCAGATTGGCTACAATACTCAAGTTCTCTCTTGCCCATAAAGGATTTCACCGTTCCATACATCATGTCTTCTATATCTCGGTCGCATCAATTCTGTTGCAAGTTCGAGCGTCAATGCGATCGCACGCTTCAAATGCTACGGCATTCCATGCCTCAGTGCGATCAAGCGAAGCTCCATCGCGAGTAGACCATTCCCTAAACCTGCTAGCAAACTAGTGGGGGATTAGTACTTTCGTCCTTGCTGTACTGATCAAAGACCCAGTTAAATAAATCGACATTGGTTATGTATTAATTCATACAACATACAATTTAGTTATCTCTCTATGTTCTTCTTAGGATCTGTTTCAAGACATATTCGAAAGTAGTAAGCATGTTATTTCGATTCGCATAAGCAAACAGGCAACCAATAGCAATCTTGTGTTATTTCGTGACTTCTTACCAAACTTTGACGCACTCGCCCTTCCACCGACGCAAGGTGAATACTCCTCATTTCTTTCCTATCATGTTATAAGTGCTCTGTGCAGGAGCTCTGTGTTCCTGCACTTTCGGGCCACCGTTCCTTAACTATATGAAGGTCATTGGCGTATCCGCACCGGAATGGACTAATTTGTTTATATTTTCTTTTCTTTTCTTTTCTTATACTGGATAACCAGGCGTCCTTCTCGTACGGGTTTGCTGGCCCAGTATCTGAAGGACGTCGAACTTAACATCAATTATGGCTTATCACATTAGTAGGAGATCGTAAGTCATACCTAAAAGATGTGCACCAACAATGATTATTTATCCCTCCTAGGCCGATCGGTCCCGGCGCCCTGGCATAATCCGTTCGAAGGAAATTACCACACCCGTGTACATGCAATATCTCGAGTCCATTCGACCATGCAATGCGCGCATCAAACTCATACACCCAAACATAGTTTTAAGTCCAAAACTCAGACTTTATGTCATCTCAAATTTCTCTATTCTTTCAATGTATTCTCACTTCATTCTTTGTTTCAATGTTCAATGGCACCATGCCCCAACTCAATGTTCGTCAAACGAACGACCCGAAGGTCCTGAACATTTTCGAAGCATCATGTCACATCCGACAGTTCTATCACATTCATGTCACAACTGTTCTTTTCACAACGAAGCCATCTTTTATGATTCTTGTGCACGTACGCACACCTTGACACGATTGTTCTTTATTCTTCGAGTCGTGCATGCGATGCACGCCTCGATACCATAATTTCATATTATATGCCTTATTGTTAAATGTATATTTCTTCCCTCCAACTCATGCAACTGAGGCACGTCTCGATAGGGTATTCAATATTCTATAGCTCATGCACTGAGGCACTCATGCCGATATAGTCTTTCATTGTTCTAGCATACTAACTCGTGCACGGGGGAATGAAATGACTCATGCTCTGAGGTACTTATCGATACAGTTATCCCATGTTCTTATGGTTTGCGCATCGAGGCGCTCACCTTTGCGATATTCAATATTCAATAGTGACTCGTACATTTGAGTATGTTTTATTTTAATTATTCTATCTAGTGTTCAACACGCACTATGTTTATCTCTCGATTGAGCCATGCCCGTGGTCTTGATAGGTTAACTTAGCATATAACGATATATTTTACTTAGGCATGAAGGAGTAGGAAAGAGAAGTCAAAGTCCCCCCAATCTTAAGCTGATATGCCTTGTCATTTCGGCAAACCGATGTGGTTCGATTTCATAACTTTGTTTGCACAACCAACTCTTCTGACTTGGCCATTCGAACACTTTGTGCTACATTAAATTTTCCAAGCAATTTGGCCTACCGTGTCTATACTTCAGTCCGTAGCAAGGCGACGATTTGGTTTTGCGGACATTATTGCAGATAAGGAAAAATGTCGACCTCTTATATTTCAGCGTAAACGTATAGCCTGCACATAAAACCAACAAAAATTAATACTTTTCTGAATCGGACTAATGCGTTGCGTTGATTCGATTTCTTAGAATCTTCGAACTGACTCAATGCTTTCTCTCGGGCCAACTTAACACTTGCATCGATCTTACTCAATGCTTTCCTCTGGTCATTGTAACTCTTTGTATCGATCCGATTTGATACGTTTCTCGGGACAATGTAACTCTTGTATCAATTCGTATCGATACTTAATCGGGTCAACACAACTCTTCGAGTCAACAACTCAGTATAATATACCATACGGAGTGGAACATTACATGTGTTGCATGAATTACAACGAGTTGATGGTGAATGTTGCATTTTAATGAACGTGAAAGTTGAAAATTGAATGTGTTGAATAGATTTGAGTATTGGCTTTGAATATCAGAAATAAAATATTGTACGAGATGCAACGAAGGGCACTGCATTAAAACGTTGCTCGAGATGCAACGGAGGGGACTAAATTAAATGTTGCACAAGATGCAACAGATGAAACCTAAATAATACGTTGCACGAGATGCAACGGAGGGAACTGAAATCGTAAGTCGATAAGAACAAATCGTTCGGTTGCGCACTGAGCTTGTGTTGGCAAATAAATACATTGGCTAAGTTGTATCGGATTTTGATTTATCAAAAAGTTACGGTTGTGATCGACATGATCACTGCAAAAATCGTGAGTCGAAATAGATTGTTGGTTTGTACCAAATATGATACGAGGGAAATAACTTGCTTTTCGATTGGTATATGACATACTATCTATGCGATGAATGGCTCGATTCTGAGTGGTATATGCTATACCACTTGTGTGATGGATTGCATCGACACGTTATGAGAATTGCAGAAAGTTTGTTTGCAACGGACGGAAGAGTGTCGAGACTCGATTGAAAATTTGTATGACGGTATGTTGATGCAAGTATTCTTTGATAATCAGTTGAAATGATAGAACGGGACTGGTATCAACGAATGATACGTCGAACGAAAATTATAAGTCGGTAGAACGACCTAGGCTAACAAAACGATTATGCCTTGAAGCAATTATCAGATCGACGGGTGTCACTCCCATTTTTTGTTATACGTATTTTCAGTATACGTGTACGAATTTTTGACATTGTCTGGTGACCCATGCTTTGACTTGTCTTACTTAGCCTTGTCTTAGTTTAATCTTGACTTAGTTTAGTTTTGGTTTGATTCACCTTGGTTCAACTTGGCTAGGCTTGGTTTGGTTGGGTTGGTTTGAGATAAGAAGGTTGGTATATAAACCAACTTCTCTCTCTCTCTCTCACTCTCTCTCTCTCTCTCTCTTCCATTATTATTATTTACTTCTCTACCTTCTTCTTCTTCTTCATTTACTCCTCCAACCAACCCAAGGCAAGTACAACTTGCTCCATGGAGAACATGATGGATCTCTATTTTTATTTGTTCTATTCTCTTCCTCTCATGATTCTAAGAATCTTTAGCACTTGAAGTTTTTGGTTTTGATGGTTATATTTTTGTAGATCAAAGTTTTAAGACTTTTTTATTTTTCTTGGTTTTAATCGCTCAAAGTTTGTTATTTACGAAATCTAATGGTTCCATGTAGTGGGGAATTTTATTCCACCTAATTTTGGCTTTTAAATCGCTTGATTTTGACTTAATTTGATAAAGTTATGGCATTCCTTGAGTTCATGGGTTCCCTATGCACTTCGGTGCTAATTTGGGGAAGATGGACAGCCTACACCTGCGACTTAGTAGGAGTCGACTATCTCGAAGTTATAGGTTCTTCTTGCACCCTATCGGTCACCTTACTGTCTCTCGCCTCACTTCGCTCGCCTCCCTCTCCAATCGGTTGAATGGAAATAATTCTAGTGCCATCCCTCATTTCTGAAGTCATCCTAAATCCATGGTATGATAACGGGTCCATTTGGACTCAATGGGTTCATTTTATATATCTCAGTAGACATTCTATTTGGTCCATCCGACTCCTCTTGGTCTTGGATGCACTTGCGCACAGCCTGCACCTACATGTGCTTTCTGTGCTCTTCAGGCACACAGGCTGCATTTTCTGTACCTACATGCGCTTCATGCACACTTCAGATGCTCAGACTGCATTTTATGGACCTACCTACGCTTCCTGCGCACTTCAGGCGTGCAGGCAGCGTTTCTTGCACCTACATGCACTTTCTGCGCACTTCAGGCATGCAGGCTGTATTTCCTGCACCCACCTGCACTTCCTGTGCACTTCAGGCACGCAGGCTACGTTTTTTGTACCTACCTGCTTTTCCTGCACAATTTATGTGCGCTTTCCTACGTGCCTTCCAACACGCCATCCTTTGCGCGCGAATCTCCGTCGTACATATTTCCATGCTAGTTTCCCGTATTTCTTAATGTAAATAATTTTGATCTTGCATGTTGTGAGACTCCGGCTTACTGTATCGGTATTTATATACGGGTACGTATTTATTTGAGCCGTATTTCGTATTTCTCGATTTTCGTAATATTTTAGAATTTTTCGAAGTGTAGGATTATCATGACTAGGTTTAACTTGGACTTGGTTTTATTTGGTTTGGTCCAACTTGGCTTGGCTTGGACTTGGTTTGGGTTGGTTTTATATGCAAAGGGAACTTTATATATAAACCCCTGTTTTCCGTATACGTATTTCCAATATACGTGTACGGGATCCTGTCCAGTATTTTTACTTGTCTTGTCTTGCTAGCTGACTTTGAATTAATCATGTTTAGGTTCATCATGGTTTAACTTGGTTCATTATTGGTTTGGCTTGGTTATTTTTGGTTCAACATGTTAACCCCCTACCTACCACCATCCCCATATATAAATCCCCCTTCCTTTCTCTCTCCTCATTCATTCATTATTTTCTTCCTCTTCTTTTCTTCTTTTTCAAAAAAAAACCATTGGCAAGTACACCTTGCCAAAACTTATGAATAATATGTTGTTTTTATGATTCCATTAGCCTCTACACATGATTCTAAGATAGTTTAGAACTTGGGTTTTCTCCATTTGGAGCTCGGATTTTTGTAGATCTAGGATTGAAGTGTTTTCGGATTTTTGGAGTTTTGATCTATTAAACTTCTTCTTTTGCATGATTTGATGCTTCCATGTCATATAGAATTTCGTTCTACCCCAAATCGACCTAAGGAAGTCCGAAAACGGACACCGGATGAAGATTTGGCGGAGTTCGGAAGCCGAGTTCTTCTTCTCGGAATTTTTGAGAAGAAGAACAGTGCAGTTCTTGGGCGCATAGACATTGATATGCGCCCAAAGCAGTTCTTACCCCTCACGTGGGCGCATAAGTCACCATGAGGGCGCATAGAACCTTCATGTGGGCGCATAGCCTCATGTGGGCGCATAGAACGCATGATTTTCAGCACTTTTCTTCACTTTTTGATCCTTAGTCAATTTTCTTGGATTTAAAACTCGGAGAACTTCTTTAGTGGGCACATAAGGGGTCCCCCACCGATGCCTTGGGTGCATAGTCACTGGCAGTGGGCGCATATTGCCCTCCTTTGGGCGTATAGTGCAGGGGACAGGCCCCCTTTTGAGGATTTTTATGTCTTTTGCCATTTTGCTCTCCACGACTTGTGATTTTGTGATGTTTTCTCATGATTGGTCCTTGTGACACGACTCAACACGTGCGTGCCACGGCCTGGCATAGCACGGCTCGTCACGGCCTGGCCCGTGCTAGCCGTGGGACGGCTTGGCACGATTTGGCACGACTAGTCACGGTGCAACTTTTGTAAATGCGACTTTCGCGGTGCGACTTTCGCGACACGACTTGACACGACACGATTTGGCATGGCATGACATGGCATGTCATGGCATGGCATGGCAAGGCATGACTTGGCACAGTATGGCATGGCACGATTTTCCATGTATGGCACATGGCCTTCACACGTAATGCACAAACACCTTTTCCATTCCTTGGCACTTGGCCATGCAAGTGCCTTGGCCATGTTGGCACCCATGCTTGGGCGCATAACATCCCTCATGTGGACGCATAGGGGCTCCCATGTGGGCGCATATATTCCTTCACTTGGGCACATGGAAGCCCATGACCCTCATGCTTTGGTTTTGCATTTTGGCTTATTGCATCTTTTGAAATTCGTGATTTTATGCGATTTTCTCGTGACTGATATTCATGACATGACACGACTCGAGCGTGCCATGGCTAGGCATGGACGACTCGACATGGCACGACTTGTGCAAGTCGCAGTACGACTTGGCACGATTAGCACAATTTTGTTTGATCATGGCACGACTTTCTATGTTTTTGCTAATATAGGGACACGACACGACTTGTGCAAGCCGTGGCACGGCTTTGCACGATTTGGCATGTATATGGCCTTCATGTAGGCACATAGAACCCCGTGGGCGCATAGCCTTGGGGCACACAATGGTTTGGCATTTTGTCCTTTTGCCATGATATGCACTTTCCCCTATATGCTGTCATGTCCTTTGGCATTATTACATTTTTATGCTCTAAGCTATGTTGTCTTCCTTACATCGGTGGCCCGTTAGGGTGCACTCAGGATATGTCTCTTCTGCTTACATGATGATATGCTATATGATCATAACCATGATATGATAAGTGAACCCAACATGATAATGAATGACACGATAAGATAATCATGGTAGTGACCCGTTGTGGTGCACTCATGATCTATGCCTTTCCTTTACTTTACATGATAGTGACCCGTTGTGGTGCACTCATAATGTATGTCTTTCCTCTTTGCTTAACACGATTGTGACCCGTTGTGGTTCACTCAAGTCACATGTCACTTCTTTACTTAACATGATTGTGGCCCGTCATGGCGCACCCCTAACAAGTACTCTTAACATGATGGTAACCCGTTGTGGTGCACCCCTGACAAGTAATATTGATAAGATAACCCATGAATGCTGTTGCGACGGCTTTATTGGCTTACAAGTAATGAATGATCTGGATACCGTAGGTATTTTTTTGAGTGTGTTTGTACAAGCTACATGTTCTATATTGCATCATGTCTAGGACCTGAATTCCTGAGTACCACGGTCAGGGATTCATACTGAATCTGACTAGGTTAATGACTAGATTGATCAAGTAGTTCATATATAGAGATATGTCGGCTACAAGCAATCCCGTTATCTGGGCGTCTTCTCTGATGGACTTGTATCCTGCCGTCGAGTAGGGCACATTTCCAGTCCACTATCATGTGGGGCACTCCTTGAAATAAGTAATATGCACACTGTCATGTGTTGCACCCCCAAGTCACCTAATAGGATACATTTGTCTCATGGGCAATGTACCTTCTATTATATGAACAAGGGATGCATTTGTCTCCTGGGCGATGTATCCGCTACCAACTCTTAAAATGAACCTTGCGCCTGGATAACCTGGATAGTCTGCAGGGCTTGTGGCCGTAGGAATATCTCATTGTATCTTGCTAGTAACTAGGCTTGTGATAACCCTAGTTAGTTAAAGTAGCAAGCCGTAATCAATGCTTGGCCGTGAATGTTGGATGGAGTCCAAACCAGTCTAAGTCTTATCTAGATCCAGTGTATGATTGTTCCAATTCATGAATGTTTCCAGAATAATGATTGCATGATTGTTTCAGAAGTGATTGGTTGCATGATTGTCACCTTTAGCAATAAATGATCAGAGACTAAATTTTATTCAAGCGAAGATTTACAACCTCGGTCCTTGTTTGGTTTAAGGGTTGTAACCTGGTTTTCGGAATAGTACCTTCGTCCTCTCTTTGTTTATTTCCCAGTTCATATTTCGCTCTATATGTTCACAAGTTCCATCTGTTTAACATGTTCTCCAGGTTACCTTATGTCACATGTTAATTATGTCTAATGATGAATTACTTATTATCCTTCTATGTTCAGGATGAGCGCATTGGTAGTGCACGAATCTCGATCTGCCTTTACTTATTGCTTTTCTTACCTGTTGATTGCTAATGATTTGCTGGCTTTAGTTCATAAGTTTGGCTTCCTTTGTGGTACTTGCTATTGGGGGTCTGACCCCACTGGTTTTGCATTGGCCAGATCTGATAGAAGAACCAGAGGATCTTCCGCACCATCTACTCGACGGTGACCAGCCGAAACACCAGAGTACCCGAGTGGATTTCTTATTTTGTTCTTCCATTTGTTATGTAAATTATTCTGTTGTGGTATTTAGCCCCGAGCACGTGTTTAGCTCGTGTTTTGGTATTTTCTTGACATTTAGCCTACGGGCCTAAGCATGATGTGCATATCTAGACTGCAGCTAGTGCTTATCATGTACGACTGATACTCTCGCTAGTTTTCTATTTGTATTACTAGCTTCATGATAATCCAGGTTCATGTGGTTCGGGATGCCTTACTATTGTATGTCTGATGATCATACTTCTTGTTCTTTGTATAATTGCCTGTGATTGAGATACCTAGGATTGTTAAACCTAGGATTGACTGATGGCTTGTAGAGTAACCCCCATGTCTTGACAGCTTATACATGATTTCAGAGTACTGGCATACTTTGGTATTACGTAGCTGGCCTTGTCCGTCCCTACTTGCCAGTATTCTGGTTCTGGGGCATGACACATGTGTCTTATAATTGGCCTAACTTGCAATGACCCGACTTGGTAACTTGTTAATATTGAGCTTGAACATGATAGCATGATCTCATCTTGATAATCTTGGTAGTGGCCTGTCGAGATGCACTCTTGGTAAGTACTCTGGATATGACAAGTAAACCTGACATGATATGTGTAATCCCGATCGCTGTTGCGACAACTAATCCTGACTTGCTAAGTATAACCCTTGTCTTGATACCGTGATTGATTTTTCTGATTGTGATTTTACAAGCTACGTGTCTCGTCTTGCATTATGTTTAGGACATAGATTTTTGGTTACCACGGTCAAGGATTAATAATGAATCTGACTAGGTTAAACGACTAGATTGATCAAGTAGTTCATATAGAGAGACTTCCCAGTTACAGGCAATCCATTATCCCGGCCACACCTGTGGACTTGTAGCCTGTCGTCGAGTAGGGCACATTTCCAGCACAGTGTCATGTGTTGCACTTCTTGATTCATAAGTACTAAAGTACACCAGTAATCTTGATAACTCTTGTAATTCCGCCTGGATAACATGGATAGTTTACAAGACTTATGAATTCGGAAACATCTCAACTGCATCTTGATAGTAACTAGGCCTGTGACAACCCTAGTAAGCTAATGATAGTAAGCCGTAGGACTTGATTGGTCGTGCCTAAGTGATTGTCTCATGATTAACATGGAAATAATATTCCACCTCTTAATTTCTTTACACAAGCTAGTATGTTCGTTAAAGCATGTCTTTTATGTTATTTAATTATGTTATCTTGTCATTCCTTCTAATCTTTATATACTGGTTTTAGTTCATAAGTGGAGCCTTGTAGCTCCCCTTTCCAAAAATTTTGAAATATTTTTTATTTACTATTTAATTGATTTAAATGGTAATTTTTAGAATGTTATAAATAATTAATTAGTTAATTATTACGGTAGATGATTTTAGTCATATTTAAGAATTTGAGTACAAGACGACTAGGAATCATGGCATGGATAGTGCAGTGGCGTGATTTGACTAGTGTTTAGCCATGGTAGGGAAAGGCCGAGCCATAGGATTGTTCTAACTAGGAAAACCCGTCGAAATTCACCGTATCGGCCTCTTTGTAAATTTTCCAATTACTTTGTGCAAGTTCGTCAAATCGTGACGAAACTTGCGCCAACAGGACCGTATCATTTTTTTGGTCCTGTATGCCAAGTTTGGTCTGATTCTGAGACAGTTGATCGGATCGCCGTTTTGCGGGCCCCATGATCCGATTCAACGGGCGATTTCGAGCACGGCCCACCGGAATCCAAAATTGGACATACCGTTGGATTCGTATCATCAAAATGAATCCGTAGACATATAGTTTGAAGACTTTAGAGACTATTGACTCTAGCAAGCTTTTCGGTGCAAAGTGGGTCCACCGGCAGATATCATTTTGACCCAAAATTACCGTTTTGTCCCTGTGTCCAGAATTGGATTTAAGGACAGACAACCCTAGCTAATTTGACTATTCTAAAAACGTTGGTAATGTCTATTTCAGCATTCGGAGACTTTTTGCATGTGTTGACTTTAGTGACTCATCTGATGTGGTTGTATTATCGGTTTCACCAGCTAAGGACCTCAGGCAAGTACACTTTCTGATTGCTTTCAATTCATAGTAGACTTTTTATTTCATGGTTATATATATGTCTTGCTGCTTGTTGACACGCTCGTCACACGAATATTAGTATCATGGATTTATTATACTTCTTGACTGTCATTACATGATTACCATGCGTGCGACCTGATTCCATGAGTACTAGCTGGGCGGAGAAATATCCTAGTAGACGTATGAACTACCCAAAAATATTCCAAAATATCTAATCTTGACTGATAGCAGCTGCACACGACACGTGCAGGGTACCATATTTACCCCTTAGCCGTTCACATGTCGAACAAGATATTTCAACACACTTAGATAGTTGTCTTTTACTTGTTTTTTGCTTTCTTCACCGCTTGCCATGACATCAGTTACTTTCTAGTTTTTATCTCACATATATTATTTTTCATGTCTTATAAATTCTATCATACTTTCGCATTGCCGTCGGTTTGTGTGCTTGTTCCATTCCTGACTAGAAATCAACATTTTTCAGGTTAGCTTGGCTTCTCTTAGCATTGGGAGATGCAGGCATACCTGCAGACAGAAACCTAGAAATTAGATAGAAGTGATATTATTTTCATTAATTGTAAGAACCTTGTATTTTCTTTAAATATAAATGATGTAATAAATTTAGAAATATGAATGAGCAGAAAATGATATATTTTGTGATTTTGAGCATCTTGGCCGTGATAGCGTTCTACCGCCGACTCTGCGGCGTAGGCTGGCTTGGACACGTCTCGTATCCGAAAAGCGGGTGCGGGTCGTGACAAGTTTTTGTGGTGGCCCATGCAGGTCAGATTTTGCAAAAGATTGCGAACTCGTGGTATTACCTATGTCAGTCGTACTATTACGAGCCTGCGACTAGGAAATGCTCATTCACAATTAGGATTGAAATGATTTAGGAGGATAACTAGGATAAGATTCCCTTATTAATTTGACTAATTGTGTAGTTAAGATTGTCTGATAGGCCATGCAATTTAGATAAGGAATTATTAAATTTAGATAGCTTGCTAGATCTCTATAGATATACTATTACTTTTGATATGATGATATGATCCAAGGTAGATATACTATTCACTTGGTAAGTTAGGTTTTCATAGAATTAATGCTCTAATCTTAATAAACTGTTCAATTTTCTTTTGTCCTAAACCTTATATCATAAGTTAGAATTGCCTATTTAAAATCCTATTTTGTCGTAAGGAATTAGTTCATAATTTCAGATTTTGTTATTCATATACGAATCTCGAGGCAGATTTGATTCAAAGTTTTCCCTCAGCCATTTGAAATACATATGAAATAAAGATTAGGATGTTCTTACTTCTCTTGTCTTCAGTTATTTCCTTCCCGATCAATCTTTTATTTTAAGGATTGAGACTTATAGGCAGATGTTACGCTTTCTATCAAAGTCAACTAGTTTGAATCTCTAGCAGCTCCTTGAAGTTCTTAGGAATATAGTTGGAGTAATTTAACGACTGCGATGGCTAGACAGCAGTACACTGTCGTCAATTACTTGAGAATGGAGAGTGTGGGTTCACTGCAGCCAGCAGCGCACTGACGAGGTACGACCCATAGAGTTGAAATTATTTCAAGAATCATAGTTTGTAGAACATTGCTAAAACTATGGCTTCATTGACCTCTTTAGACCTTGTGTCTATATAAGGTAGAGTATCTGATAGCATATTACATCTGAATCACAGAACCAAGGGTTTACCACAGCCAGAGTATACGGGCGAGGCATAATTCTCGGTAAAATGACTTCAGATGTGATTACAAGTTTAGGATACTATAGAGGATAGGAAAATGTCTTGTGTGTCCCATAAGATCCAAAGCCAAAACTAGTGAAAGTTCTGTAAGTTGGATAGTATGTCTCCCAACCTAGCATTCCGTGGTCCTTGTGATCTATTAATGAGGTAATTGACTGACACTAATAGGTTTACCTAGAATATAGAATTTAGAGGTCCATAACCCATTAGTCGACCAAGGCCTTATGGATATGTAGATAGTAGGATGACTGTATAAGCAATAACACCAGGTAAGATTTTGATTCTCTCAAAACTCGAACTACTTGTGCCTCCTTTCAAAAATTTCGCATGCTTGTATTTTGACTATCTTGACCAACGCTGTTATTACTGCCTAGTTTTTGCAAGCTTACTCTTTTATCGAGCTTGATTTAAGACATATATTTATTGGAAATGCCTACTAACATATTGTCTAATCAGAATCAGTGTATTATGGTCTGATCAACCATGATGCATTTGGTTCTCTCTTCATTTAACTACCCTACGTGGATGGAGATATAGAGGTATCCAGGATCTCATCCGCGACTGCATTGACAATTCCTCTTGAATTATACATTCGCCTTTGAATCACGTAATTATATTCAATGATATCTTTCTTGAACTCTTTATTATTTTTGTCTTTCACTGATTTGGAAAGATGAAAGCACGTAATTGTTAGATAGATACCGAGTATCCCCATGGCTATGATAGTTTATACACAAGTGTAGCTACCATCGGCCAGCCATGTGACTTGAACCTTGCCTTGAGTTACTCATTCTCCTCTCGACCCTCAAACTACCATTGGGACCTTCTAGCCATCTGAATTTGAGAATGATTAGGGCTTTACCCTTAGTCAAAATGCCAACCTAGGAGACTATCTATTCTCAAGAAACCAATTGTTGTGAGTCTCTAATTATTTGCTTGAAACTTGCTTTAACTAGCAACCCTTAAGCCTTAATCCAACCCTTCTTCGACCAAAGCCCACAGTTTAGACACGAGATGAATAGACAAAGGAAAGGACAATCATTTACCATGACTATGGTAGACACCCATCTCGAGATTGGTTTCCAACAAATATTACCCTAGTTATGTAAATTTTATTATTAAGACCTAACTAGTATTGGAACACCACAGTCACTAGCTTAGCCAATACCATAGTTTAAATGCACTGTCATATTATGATCTACCAGTTATCAACAGCAATACATGATCACTACAGCCCATACCACTAGAACCCTTATGACAATAGTCTGGCAGGCTCGACACAAATAGAAATTCACGACTCGGTTGTCATAAATCTTTTCATATGATGTACCTTAGAGTTGGTTATCCCGTCGATAACTCTTGTATACTATGGACGAGTAGATTATTCTATTTTATCGACCATGTGTCAATGTACACACTCATTTTCCATTTATTGAGGAACGATCCTTGACTTTACTTATATCTACCATATTCCGTTACGCCGTGCCTTATTCTTTATTAACAAGAGTCGAGGTACAATATCCGGACTTTGGAATCCTTCTAACCTCATTATTCCTAAAACCATGTCCTAGCTTCTAAGGTGAGTAGACTGTAAGCCTTCTAAAATTTTGGGATATACAAGGATTACCGATTGATTAGAATAATTTCCATTAGGATGATAATTAGTGCCCCATGGACTCCCACTTTCCATTTAGATCATTTTGTGTCCCCGGCCGTGTCACTGAAGGCGCATTTTGTGGCTTTAAGAACCTAGCTAACCAACCTGACTGGCAACTAGCTCAACCACTTGGGTTGAAACCGATTCTAGGTTACCCTAACCTAGTAGAAATAGTTTTATCATTGGGATCTTGTCCAGCCAATATAGATTAAAATCCAAGGTTCATCCAACCAACGATTGATGTCCAATCAGAGAACCCATTAAGACCCAGTAAAATCCATCCGTACATACCACAATATTTGGACTATAAAACCAAACTATTTGAAATAGGTCCCTATACCTATTATGTAGTCTCCACCTTTTAGAATGTGAAGTCATTCGTAACCCTTATTCCATCTACCTGGAAGTCGCGATACGATCTTGTATTGCATTTATATCCTTGCTCGTGTGTATTAAATAACCACGAAAAAGATCACAATTTTGATTTCTTAAATTCTGTTCTATTATGGAACCTTGTTTAGAATCTCGAAAACGGAACTCCTATATTGTACGGATTGCAAGCCCCTCTAAGAAACGAAGGGTTCTTCGATTTGGCAAGTGACTAGACTAGAGTAGCCCAAGCTAGCAAATAAGTCAAGGGTTCATAAACTCTCTTTCTATCTGTATCATTGGATACTCTATACCGCTCTTGAAACTTCATATTTGCTCTCGATTATTCTTCCTTATCTTCCTGTACTTCCTATTTCAGAACGACGAATGGTCACGCTTATTAGAATTTATCAATATTCCTTAGCTACTTGTGTAAATTTGTTGTTTGTTAAATTTTGGGTTGCTTGATAGATAGGAGAAGATTATAGATGCCATATGTCCTAGATATCTATTGGTAGGATTGTTAGCAACAAGTTAGATGGTTATAAGGTTTTAATGACCTGTGTTTCAAGGGAGTAGTGTGACCAAAGGTGGGTAGAAGTCTTCGAGGTTATGTAGTTACAAAATGGCTAGGAGGAGGATATAAACTATTTTGAGGAATTAAAATTTAAGGAGATTAAGGTAATAGTATACTTCCCTTTTTGAATTTTAAAGAATAGTTATGAATTAGAATTTCGAGAACAAAATTATTTTTAAGGTGGGTAGATTTGTAGCTCCCCTTCCCAGAAATTTTGAAATATTTTTTATTTATTATTTAATTGATTTAAATGGTGATTTTTAGAATGTTATAAATAATTAATTAGTTAATTATTACGGTAGATGATTTTAGTCATGGTTAGGAATTTGAGTATAAGACGACTAGGAATCATGGCACGGATAGTGCAGTGGCGTACTTTGACTAGTGTTTAGCCATGGTAGGGGAAGGCCGAGCCATAGGATTGTTCAAACTAGAAAAACCAGTCCAAATTGCGACTTAACCCCTATAGAACGATTTAATTATTTATTAATTAGATTATTGAATTTTAGGAAACTCGGTTGTACTAAACTAGTCAAACTGGACCCGAACTGAGCCCAAGCCCATGTAGTCATGCAGTGCGACCAACGGTGTCCATGTAGATATATAGATGTGTATATATAATTGTAGCTTATTTTATAATACAGGAAGTATTTTTTGTTAATTGGATATTAAATATAATATACACAATATTTTCTATTTTGATTCTACTTACTTTGAGAAAAATATATAATATATAATTTTCTTAGCTACCTTTGTGCAATGTGGTATTAGACTATATATATATATATATATATATATATATATATATATATATATGTCTATTGGTATATACTATTATCTTCCAAAACTTCTAGTGTTACATTTCATTATATCCATTATTATTTATTTATTTATTTATTTATTTATTTATTTATTTATTTATTTAACTTAGAATATATTTGACAGAATAGGATTTATGGTACAAGCAAGGGTTTTGTTTTAGAATATTTTAATATTCACTGTAATTATCTAAAGTGCGTATAAATAATGTTTTCTATATATAATATATGAGTATATCTATATATAGGAATTATACACATTAGATACATATACATTAGATATACATAGACATAGACATAGACATCAGATATATATATATAAATAGATATTAATAAGATATTATTGGTTGCTAGAAATATTTAGTGTTTTAGAGATGTGTATATATAGAAGGCACACAGGTAAATATATATATATATATATATATATATATATATATATATATATATATATATATATATATATATATATATATATCTGTGTGTGTGTGTGTGTGTGTAATAAGTTATATACATATAATAAATAAAAAGAAAACAAAATAAAAAACAAAAACAGCAGCAAACCGATCCTAAGCCCCCAAACCCGAACCCGAGGGGGAAAACCCCATGCCCACCCTCAACCTGGGCGGCCAACCCGACGGTCATGCACCACCGGAGGACGACCGTCGGACGGCCACGAGGCCGCGCGCGCGCACAGGCGCGGGCGAGCAGCAGCAGGATGTAGTAACAGCGACCCAACTTCGTGGTAAGATTCCTCCCTCGATACTCTATCATTTCACGACCCGTAAATTGGTTTTGAAAGCCAATATAACCGCCTAGAAACCTCAGTAATTGTATTTCGTATAGGTTGCATGACCAGTCCACGAGATCGACCCGAAGTCGGTCAAAAACCTGTAAAAATAGAACATGAAAAAACTGACCAGAGGCTGTTTTGGAAGGCACATAATCGTCGATTCCTCGACAGTTTAAGAAATCTTATTGAACATATCTGTTGACAACATATACAAGATGGAAACCCTTTTTTTGTTTTTGTATTCATGCAATATGTGCCGAATAAATAGTCCCCAAAGATTAGGAAAAACCTGTTTTTAAAACTACATATTTTCTATAAAACCTTCGATTCGACGTACGTCCCGCCAATTCGGGCGACGTGGTCACGAACCGAAAGCATTGAAAGGTACGTATCTGCTTCGTGGATGGGTGGACTTTGACGGAATTCAAATTGGTTGCGTGTGCGCGACGAATTTGATACGTATCCGTCAAAATTTATCGTATCGACCTCTTTCTAAATTTCCTAATTACTTTGTGCAAGTTCGTCAGATCGAGACGAAACTTGCACCAACAGGACCGTATCATTTTTTGGTCCTGTATGCCAAGTTTGGTTCGATTCTGAGACAGTTGATCGGATCGCCGTTTTGTGGGCCCCACGATCCGATTCAACGGGCGATTTCGTGCACGGCCCACCAGAATCTAAAATTGGACATACCCTTGGGTTCATATCATCAAAACGAATTCATAGACATGTAGTTTGACGACTTTAGAGACCATTGACTCTGGCACGCTTTTCGGTGCAAAGCGGGTCCAACGACGGATATCGTTTTGACCCAAAATTATCGTTTTGCCCTTGTGTCCAGAATTAGACTTAAAGACAGGCAATCCTAGCTAATTTGACTATTTTAAAAACGTTGGTAATATCTATTTCAGCATCCAAAGACTTTTTGCATGTGTTAACTTTAGTGACTCATCTGATGTGGTTGTATTATCGGTTTCACCAGCTAAGGAACTCAGGCAAGTACACTTTCTGATTGCTTTAGATTCATAGAAGTCTTTTTATTTCATGGTTATACATGTCTTGCTGCTTGTTGACATGCTCTTCACACGAATATTAGTATCATGGATTTATTATACTTCTTGACTATCATTACATGATTACCATGCTTGCGACCTGATTCCATGAGTACTAGCTGGGCTGGAAAATATCCTAGTAGATGTGTGAACTACCCAGAAATATCCCAAAATGTCTAATCTTGACTGATAGCAGCTGCACACAACACGTGCAGGGTGTCGTATTTGCCCCTTAGCCGTTCACATGTCGAACAAGATATTTCAACACACTTAGATAGTTGTCTTTTACTTGTTTTTTTTTTTTTGCTTTCTTCACCGCTTGCCATGACATCAGTTACTTTCTAGTTTTTATCTCACATATGTTATTTTCATGTCTTGTGAATTCTATCGTATTTTCGTATTGCCGTCGGTTTGTGTGCTTGTTAAACTCTAATTAATTAAATATTATGTTTATAATTTATTCTAGTTAGGTTAAATAATATTTAATATTTAGTTAAACCTGTTAATTATGAAAACCTTATTTTTTGAATATAAAGTATTATTTTTCTAGATTTTGATTGTTGGCCCTGACCCGTCCAAACCCATCCCAAACGCATCTCGATCCATTTTAAAATCGAACCCAAACTTGATTTTATTCTTAAGTCCATCAGTTTATTTCTAAACTTATTAGTTAAAGAAAAATATTTATTAAAGGAAAAACAATTTTTCTTTTCATTCATTTAATTTTTTCTTAAACTCTTCTCTCTGCCTGGAGTAAAGTCTCACGGCTGAGACTTCTCGAGTCCCCTCCATCCCGAACGGCCGCCGCTCGCCGCCGACCGTCGGCCTCCCCGCATGAAACCGCCGCCCTTTCCCCTTCCGCTTCCGAAACCCCCAAAGTTTTTCCCCTATAAAGCTCCTCCCCCTCTTCATTCTCTTCAAACCACTCCCCAAACCTTTTTCCCCGAACCCTAACCCCCAATTCCGGCGAACCTCGAGCTCCCTCCAGGCCGACCACCTCGCCACCAGAACCCGCAAGTCAGGCGCCACCCCAGGCCGCGCGCTCTTTCCGCCGGCCGCCCCGTGCCCTAGCGCCGCCCTATGCCCGAGCACCAGCTCCGGCGTTCCCCGACCCCACGTGGCCTCCTCGCGGCACCCCCGTCCGCGATCCCCCCGGCCAGCCTCCCTAGGCCAACCGTCGACTGTGCGCACGCCTCCGGCGCCAGCCTCGACGACCCCCTTCGTCGTTGTTCCTCCGCGTTTCCGAGCTCCGCGATGCTTCTCCGAGCTTCTGATTCCTCTTCTGGACTCTTCTCTGGTGCTGTTCCGCAGAACCCCGCTGTGGTCTTTTCCAAGTTTGGGTGCCGTACACGCAGCCGAACTCCGGCGAGGCGTGTTCCGAGTTCGAGGCAACCCTTCGGATTCCGTCAACTTGGGTAATCTCTGGTAATCATAGTAGTTCGTCCCCTGTCTTGGTCTGTGATGATAATTTGGTCCACGAATTTCTTCGGAAATTCGGTTTTCGGCTACGTTTTTTGTTTCGGAAATTTCGAAACCATTTGTTCTGTGATATTTGGTTTTGCGAATGGTTTGTTGGTTTCGGTTTTCCGAAAACTCTTCGGAAAGAGTTCTGTGGATTTCTTCTGGAAGAAGGTCCTGTGATTTTCATATAAATTTTGATTTCGGAATTTCCGAACATTTTTCGGAAGGGTTCTGTAAAGTTTGGTTTTGGAAATTTCGAGGTTGTGGTTTCTCGGAATTCCCGAACTTTGTTCGGAAAGGTTCTGGGAATTTTTTATGATTGTTTAGTTTCAGATTTTTCCGAGAACTATTTTCTGGTACCATATTTAGTTTTTGTGGTGTTTGAATTCCGATTTCTATTTCGGGTTTTTCGAACATTTTCGAACATGATCAGTGAATTTGATTTTATATATATATGGTGATGGAATTAATTTACGGGTTATTTCCCTGGTTTGGGATATTGTTGGCACATTTTCCCAGTTTTGGGTTATCCCGAAAATAGAGGGAATGCTGCCGAAATTTTCTATAAAATTTAATTATATAGTTTTAAAATAGTTTTCGGAAAAGAATATTATTTTGGACTTTTGGGCGACGACCGTAATTGGTCAATGGGCCCTGGCTAAGTGCAAACGAAACCGGTTTCGCCCGGACGTTGAGGCATTAGCCTATATGATGATTGGACCAAAAATCTGAGACTCACTATTATAATTATTTTAATTTAAATTATTAGTTTATTTATAATTAATTTGTAGGAAGATTACAGGACTAACAAGTTTTCTTCTTATTTTAATTCATTGGCTTGTAAGGGCATAAGCCCATTTACTTTTCTGCAAATTTATAATAATTAGTAATTATAGTTTTGGATTTTTCTGGTTATTGTTCAGACGCATAATTTAGGGTAAATAATTATAGAAATTTTAGAAATTCACGTTATTCTCAATTAATAAGAAAATTGTATTTTTATATATAAATATAAATACCAAGTTTTTCCTAATAAATTGATAAAATACAAGTTTTCCCAGAATTAAATATAAATTGTTGTTTCTTAATTGCAACACACTAATAATCGCGTTTTGGTTGTGTTAGCTAAATAAAGACTAAAATTGACTAGGACACAACTAGAGATTGCAACTAGTATAGCATCATTGGCGACTTTGGTTTTCTGAGACAAGTTTCCCGAATGTAGGATTTCAAGGAAGAACCTGAATTCCCATCCCGACGTATCGACCCATCCAGTCAAATCAATTTGAGGCAAGTATATTTTTGTGGTAGATTATAATTAGTTAATAATTGTTTTAATGCAAGTTTAAACCACGATACAACACGGAACTCTCTTTGAGAGCATTGACTGTAACTATTGTAACTATTGGGGACTGGGGGAGTAGTGTAGTGGATATGACCACATCCAATTAGTATAACTGAATGTATTAGCTTACCCCTCAAACACACGGGGATAAGCCATACCATATCACTAGGATATTACTGTAACAAACCCAATCCGGTCATATTTATTACCTATTCATATCGCACTGTTTTAACTGTTGGAAAATCATTTATTTCAAATTGTTTAAAAGTGCATAATTTCATTATTAATTTCAATTGTTAAAATATCATGAATTTGTACTTTGCTCCCTCCTGACTGGAGACTATATTTTTAGGTCCTGTTGAGGATGCAGAGCTACTGATTAGTAGCTACTATGACCCTGAGCTATATCCTGCTGTGCTTCCTGAGGATGGCGTACCTGATGATAATGTTGCTTCTTTTTAGATGCTATTTTCCAGTTTGATAGTTTTATTTAAAAATAATGTTATTTCAGTTGGTGGTTTTAAGATTGTACTCTGTACTGAACAAGTTTTAATTTATCGAATATTAAAGATTGTGGCAAATTAAATTGAGTTGTTGATTACCTGCATATGGAAGATACAGCTTACTGCCGCCGCCTCAACAGCGGTGCAGGTTGGACATGATCTGATTTGACCCAAGTAATTTGGACCGGGTCGTGACATGTTTTTAGTGGTGGCCCATGCAGGTCAGATCAACAACTTAGGAAAACCTATCTAGAGACAATTAGAACACTAGAACATTGATTTGTCACAATAATAGGTCCGAATTATATATATATATATTTTTGTTTAATTATAGATTGGTAGGCTACCTTGCTTATGTTTATATCCTAAACCTTCCAGAGAATGGCCACTGACAAGACCAATCCTGCTGGCGATGGGGTATCTTCACCCTATCATACCCCACCACCCCAACCAAGTCCGGATCCTACACATCGGCAGCTGGCCGACCGTCCCCATAATACAACGGCGGATCCATCATCTTCTCAGACGAAAATGCAGCCCCCTGTGGTTTTGCCCACTCCAGCTGCTCCACCGGTGCCTGTGGACCCCACCGACCTCATAGGTCTGCTAAAAGGAGTGCTAGAAGCCCAGAGAACTCAAGCTGAAGCTCAACGCGAGCAGACGGCGATTATGAGAGAAGGCATGGAAAATGCCCAGAGTGTGGCAATGGCTGCACTGGAGAGAGGAGAAGCAGCTCAACAGGAACCAAGGCCTGCCAAGGTAAACATAAATCTAAGGATTAATTTATGTATTATTAAGGCCATTTAAATTAATGGGAATCATATTGCCAAGGTGGGCGATATTGAGAGTTTCAAGAAGCAGAACCCTCGACCCTTCAAGGGAACCGAGGGAATCGTCTATGCTGATGAATGGCTCGATAGTATGGAGCGTCTCCTAAGCGTCGCTCGACTTCCAGAAGACCTCAAGGCTGAAGCAGTGGGACTCCAACTGAAAAGTATAGCAAGCACCTGGTATCGGAATGAACCCCGACTCCAGGACAGGCAGATTGACTAGGACACCTTCAAGAGGTTGTTCAAGAGGAAGTTCTTTCCAACATCAGAGTTGCGGGAGATGGAGAGGCAATTTCATAACCTGAAGCAAGAAAACATGACTGTTAGAGAATATGCGACAGAATACGGCCAACTCAGCCATTTTGCCAAGAACCTGGTGGCTGACCCTGAAGACCGTGCTGAAAGATTTAGACATGGGCTGAGAGAGGAGATCCGCACCCATGTGATCTCAGGCGGTGCTAAGACCTATGAAAAGATCCTGGAGCGAGCTCAAGATATAGAGAAGAGCCAACCCGCTCGCTCAAAGAGGGATTATCCTGGAACTAACAACTTCCAGGGTAATCAAAAGAGGCCCAACAACAACAACAACAACCGGCCTTCCCACCACTAGCAGCAGAACCAACAGGCAAGGAACAATGATAGGGCACCTCAGAGGCAGATCCCTGTCTGCGACTATTGCAAAAGGCCGGGGCATCAAGCAAATATCTGCAGAAAGAGACTAGGACATTGCCTAGTCTGTGGGTCTTCCACCCACCAAGTGAAGGACTGCCCCTCGGCGGCCCACCGGACTGGAGCAACTCAACAGAAAGGTCCTCTGCCCACTCAGCAACAACAATTTGGGCAGCATCAACAGAAGACTGGGCGAGCTTTTTCCCTAGCAACAGAGGAACAAGAGCCAGAGCAGGAACATACAGCTGATGTCATCGCAGGTTTCATTTATGTGCATTCCTATCCTGCCTTAGCTTTATTTGATTCAGGAGTATCACATAGTTTTATATCCATAAAATTTATCTCTGCACACCACATAGATACCGGCTTTAGCAAGAAGATATGTAGAGTCATGACCGGTGGAGGACCCCTACCTATCACTGAGACCTGTAATTGCCCTATCACCATATCAGGCCACCAATTCATAGCACCTTTGCTTGTGATGCCCTTACCCAATTATGATATAGTCCTAGGGATGGACTGGTTGAGTAAGCAGCATGCGCTGATAGACTGTCACAGGGGATGTGTAGTCTTCAGCCCACCTGGAGAGTCGGAGTTTGAAATCTCTCTAACTCTGGAGGATATGGAGTGTGTTACCTACACCTCTATCACAGAAGAATCCGGACCTCCCCATCCTATCATAGCAGAATTTATGGATGTCTTCCCTGATAGTCTTTCTGGGTTACCCCCAGACCGAGACATAGAGTTCACCATTGACCAAGTCCCCGGCTCTTCCCATATTTCTAAGGGATGCTACAGAGTCAACCCGAAGGAGGCCAAGGAGATGAAGGATCAGATTAATAAACTGAAGGCTTTGGGATTTATCCGAGACGGAGCTTCACCCTGGGGAGCACCTGTCTTGTTTGTTCCCAAGAAGGACGGAACTATGAGGATGTGCATCGACTATCGGGCGCTGAACAATATCACCATCAAGAACAAGTACCCTCTGCCCCGGATCGATGACCTGTTTGACCAACTCAGTAGACCAAGGTATTCTCGAAGATTGACCTCAGATCCGGCTACCATCAGATCAAGGTCAGGAAGGAGGATATTCCCAAGACGGCGTTCAACACCAAATATGGGCAGTTTGAATTCTTGGTCATGCCATTTGGACTGACGAATGCTCCTGCTGTATTCATGAACCTTATGAACTAGGTTTTCCATGAATACCTAGATCAGTTTGTCGTTGTCTTCATCGATGACATTCTGATCTATTCGAAGACTGAAGAGGAGCATGAGGAGCACCTCAGGAAAGTTCTAGGAACTTTGAGGAAGGAGAAGCTATATGGTAAGCTATCCAAGTGTGAATTCTTTCTAGACAAGGTGGATTTTCTTGGCCATGTTGTCACAGGAGAAGGAATTTCGGTAGATCCTAAGAAGATAGCTGCTGCAGAGAAGTGGTCTACCCCAAGCTCAGTTGCTGAAGTCAGAAGTTTTTTGGGCTTGGCTGGCTACTACCGGAAGTTTGTGAAGGATTTTGCTAGGATTGCTGAACCGATGACAAAGCTCACTCGGAAGAATGAAGAGTTCATCTGGACGAAAGATTGCCAGGCGGCATTTAAGGAGCTGAAGAAGAGGCTTACCACTGCACCAATCCTTGGGCTACCCGCAGGAACCGGTGGTTTCTCAATCTATAGTGATGCCTCTGGAAAAGGACTGGGTTGCGTTCTTTAACAACACGGGAAAGTAATTACTTACGCATCTAGGCAATTACGGACCCATGAGAAGAACTATCCCACACATGACCTGGAGCTTGCTGCAGTCATCTTTGCATTGAAGCTATAGAAGCATTATCTATATGGAGAGAGAGTGGAAATATATACAGACCACAAAAGTCTGAAATATGTTTTCACTCAGAAAGAGCTGAACATGAGACAAAGAAGGTGGCTGGAACTGATGAAAGATTTTGACATTGACCTGCAGTACCATCCGGGTAAGGCTAATGTGGTTGCAGATGCACTTAGTCGATACCCAGTGGCGATGTTCTTGACCAAGGAGCGACACTTGTTGGAGGACATAGAGAAGCTTGGTCTGGAGATTGTACTGCCTGAGGAGAAGATGAAGGAACTGGGGCGAGAAGCTATTGTACCTGAAGCTGACTCAACCATGATGCAGTTGCAATTGCGTTCAAGTCTGATGGACAAAGTCAAGGAGACACAATTCCAAGACGAGACACTTTGCAAACTTAGAGATGAAGTGCTGGCAGGAACACTTGAAGGATTCTCTATCGCCAGTGACGGAGCATTGAAGAATGGTACGAGGCTGTGTGTACCATCTGGCGAATTGAGGAATGAGCTGATACAAGAAGTGCACCAGTCGCAGTATTCCATACATCCTGGAGCTAATAAGATGTATCGGAATATGCGTACCATCGTTTGGTGGTATAGAATGAAGAAGTATGTATCCAGATTTGTGGCTAGATGCTTGATTTGCCAACAAGTGAAGGCTAGCAGACAGAGACCCCCAGGACTTCTACAGCCGCTGGACCTTCCGGAGTGGAAGTGGGAGCATATAACAATGGACTTTATGTCAGGACTGCCTCGATCCCAAGAAGGGAAGGACGCTATTTGGGTTATTGTGGACCGATTGACTAAGTCGGCTCACTTTATTTCTTTCAAGGTTGGTTTATCCACCGAGAAGTTGGCGGCACTGTACATGCGGCACATCTACCGGATTCATAGAGTACCGGTAAGTATTGTATCTGACCGAGATACTAGATTTACCTCACATTTTTGGAAGAGTTTGCATGACAGCTTGGGAACAAAACTGAAGTTCAGTACAGCTTATCATCCCCAAACTGACGGACAATCTGAGTGGACCATCTAGACGCTAGAGGACATGCTGAGATCTTGCGTTTTGGAATTTGGAGGGTCTTGGGAGGACCACTTATATTTAGTAGAATTCTCCTACAACAACAGTTACCAAGCTAGCATTGGTATGACCCCATTTGAAGCTCTTTATGGACGTCGTTGCCACACTCCACTTGCATGGGACGACGTAGGAGAAAGAGTACTACTGGGGCCAGAGATGGTGACTGACGCAGCAGAGAAGGTGAAAGTGATTAGAGACAAGCTCAAGATCGCCCAAGACAGACAGAAGCATTGGGCAGATAGCAGTCGTCGACCACTGGAATTTGAAGAAGGAGATAGTGTCTTTGTGAAGATTTCTCCTACCAGAGGAACTATCCGATTTAGCAGAGCTGGGAAGCTGAGTCCCAGATATATCGGACCATTTGAAGTTTTGAGCCGAATTGGTGAAGTAGCGTATCAGTTAGCTCTACCAGCTAATCTTGAGGGCGTGCATAACGTCTTCCACGTTTCGTAGCTCAGACGCTACATCCCAGATCCGAGTCATATCTTGGATCATTCAGAGCTAGAGATTGGACCGAGTCTTACAGTACTAGAGAAGCCAATGGCGATTTTGGATAAAGGCGAGAAGCGGACCAGGACTTCAGTGACTCCCATAGTCAGAGTTATGTGGAGGCACAATTCCCCAGGCGAGTCTACCTGGGAACGAGAGGCTGAGATACGGGAGCAGTACCTGTACTTGTTTGAGACCTGAGGTAATTCCTTCCCTATCTTTTAATTTCGAGGACAAAATTTCTTAAGGAAGGAAGGTTGTGAAACCCGTAATTTTTAGTTAATTATTTGATTTAGTTAATTAATTAATTCTAGAAATTTTTGTCAAAAATCATATTTTTTAATTAATTAAATATTGTGTTTATAATTTATTCTAGTTAGGTTAAATAATATTTAATATTTAGTTAAACCTGTTAATTATGAAAACCATATTTTTTTGAAAATAAAGTATTATTTTTTTAGATTTTGATTGTTGGCCCTAACCCGTCCAGACCCATCCCAAACCCATCTCGATCCATTTTGAAATCGAACCCAAACTTGATTTTATTCTTAAGTCCATCAGTTTATTTCTAAACTTATTAGTTAAAGAAAAATATTTATTAAAAGAAAAACAATTTTTCTTTTCATTCATTTAATTTTTTCTTAAACTCTTCTCTCTGCCTGGAGTAAAGTCTCACGGCTGAGACTTCTCGAGTCCCCTCCATCCCGAACGGCCGCCGCTCGCCGGCGACCGTCGGCCTCCCCGCATGAAACCGCCGCCCTTTCCCCTTCCTCTTCCGAAACCCCCAAGGTTTTTCCCCTATAAAGCTCCTCCCCCTCTTCATTCTCTTCAAACCACTCCCCAAACCTTTTTCCCCGAACCCTAACCCCCAATTCCGGTGAACCCCGAGCTCCCTCCAGGCCGACCCCCTCGCCGCCAGACCCCGCGAGTCAGGCGCCGCCCCAGGCCGCGCGCTCTTTCCGCCTGCCGCCCCGTGCCCTAGCGCCGCCATCCGCCCAAGCACCAGCTCCGGCGTTCCCCGGCCCCGCGTGGCCTCCTCGCGGCACCCCCGTCCGCGAACCCTCCGGCCAGCCTCCCTAGGCCGACCGTCGACTGCGCGCACGCCTCCGGCGCCAGCCTCGGCGACCCCCTTCGTCGCTGTTCCTCCGCGTTCCCGAGCTCCACGACGCTTCTTCGAGTTTCTGATTCCTCTTCTGGACTCTTCTCTGGTGCTGTTCTGCGGAACCCCGCTGTGGTCTTTTCCAAATTTGGGTGCCGTAGACGCAGCCGAACTCCGGCGAGGCGTGTTCCGAGTCCGAGGCAACCCTTCAAATTCCGTCAACTTGGGTAATCTCTGGTAATCATAGAAGTTCGTCCCCTGTCTTGGTCTGTGATGATAATTTGGTCCACAAATTTCTTCGGAAATTCGGTTTTCGGCTACGGTTTTGGTTTCGGAAATTTCGGAACCATTTGTTCTGTGATATTTGGTTCTGCGAATGGTTTGTTGTTTCGGTTTTCCGAAAACTCTTCGGAAAGAGTTCTGTGGATTTCTTCTGGAAGAAGGTCCTGTGATTTTTATATAAATTTTGATTTTAGAATTTTCGAACATTTTTCGGAAGTGTTCTGTACAGTTTGGTTTTGGAAATTTCGAGGTTGTGGTTTCTCGGAATTCCCGAACTTTCTTCGGAAAGGTTCTGGGAATTTTTTATGATTGTTTAGTTTCGAATTTTTCCGAGAACTATTTTCTGGTACCATATTTAGTTTTTGTGGTGTTTGAATTCTGATTTCTATTTCGGGTTTTCCGAACATTTTCGAACATGATCAGTGAATTTGATTTTATATATATATATATATATATATGGTGATGGAATTAATTTACGGGTTATTTCCCTGGTTTGGGATATTGTTGGCGCATTTTCCCAGTTTTGGGTTATCCCGAAAATAGAGGGAATGCTGCCGAAATTTTCTATAAAATTTAATTATATAGTTTTAAAATGGTTTTCGGAAAAGAATATTATTTTGGACTTTTGGGCGACGACCGTAATTGGTCAATGGGCCCTAGCTAAGTGCAAACGAAATCGGTTTCGCCCGGACGTTGAGGCATTAGCCTATATGATGATTGGACCAAAAATCTGAGACTCACTATTATAATTATTTTAATTTAAATTATTAGTTTATTTATAATTAATTTGTAGGAAGATTACAGGACTAACAAGTTTTCTTCTTATTTTAATTCATTGGCTTGTAAGGGCATAAGCCCATTTACTTTTCTGCAAATTTGTAATAATTAGTAATTATAGTTTTGAATTTTTCTGGTTATTGTTCAGACGCGTAATTTAGGGTAAATAATTGTAGAAATTTTAGAAATTCACGTTATTCTCATTTAATAAGAAAAATGTATTTTTATATATAAATATAAATACCAAGTTTTTCCTAATAAATTGATAAAATATAAGTTTTCCCAGAATTAAATATAAATTGATGTTTCTTAATTGCAACGCACTAATAATCGCATTTTGGTTGTGTTAGCTAAATAAAGACTAAAATTGACTAGGACACAACTAGAGATTGCAACTAGTATAGCATCATTGGCGACTTTGGTTTTCTGAGACAAGTTTCCCGAATGTAGGATTTCAAGGAAGAACCTGAATTCCTATCCCGACGTATCGACCCGTCCAGTCAAATCAATTTGAGGCAAGTACATTTTTGTGGTAGATTACAATTAGTTAATAATTATTTTAATGCAAGTTTAAACCACGATACAACACGAAACTCTCTTTGAGAGCATTGACTGTAACTACTGTAACTATTGGGGACTGGAGGAGTAGTGTAGTGGATATGACCACATCCAATTAGTATAACTGAATGTATTAGCTTACCCCTCAAACACACGGGAATAAGCCATACCATATCACTAGAATATTACTGTAACAAACCCAATCCGGTCATATTCATTACCTATTCATATCACACTGTTTTAACTGTTGGAAAATCATTTATTTTAAATTGTTTAAAAGTGCATAATTCCATTATTAATTTCAATTGTTAAAATATCATAAATTTGTACTTTCCTTCCTCCTGACTGGAGACTATATTTTTAGGTCCTGTTGAGGATACAGAGCTACTGATTAGTAGCTACTATGACCCTGAGCTATACCCTGCTGTGCTTCCTGAGGATGGCGTACCTGATGATGATGTTGCTTCTTTTTAGATGCTATTTTCCAGTTTGATAGTTTTGTTTAAAAACAATGTTATTTCAGTTGGTGGTTTTAAGATTGTACTCTGTACTGAACAAGTTTTAATTTATCGAATATTAAAGATTATGGCAAATTAAATTGAGTTGTTGATTACCTGCATATGGAAGATACAGCTTACTGCCGCCGCCTCAATAGCGGTGCAGGCTGGGCATGATCCGATTCGACCCAAGTAATTGGGATCGGGTCGTGACACCAAATTTTAGAATGATACTGAGGATCTAACTGCTTTCCAGCCAGATGGTGACTACCAGGAGTAACCGTGGCAACGAGTGGGTTTCTTATTTTACTCTCCTACTATATTATAAATTATTCGTTTGAGGCGTTTAGCCGCCGAGCATGTGTTAGCTCGTGTTGTAACTTTATTTTGTCTGCCTAAGGTTGTAACGTGATTGACAAATCCTAGGGTTGATCATGTATGACTTAACTATTGCTAGTCTTCGCATTTTGTATGACTAGCTTCATGATTATCTGAATATATAATGTTTGGGATGCCTTACTTTGTATGTCTGATGATCTAACATCTTGTAACATTTATTTGCTTGCTTGAGATTGAGACACTAGGCTTGTTCTTGGCCATAAGAGACTGTTGACTTATAGATAAACCATCATGCATCTAGACAGCCATGACCGTATTGTGAGGTGGGTTACACTTCAATGTACGTAGATGGCTGTGTCTGTCCCCCGCTCCCCCGCTCTCCAGTACTGAATAGATGTCTCAATTAGAATTCTTCCTTGATCTCTACTCGTATTTTCTAATCCTCCTGAATCTTGACCTGATAAGGTGCTTCAATGCTTGATCTATCTTGGTCCTTTCTTATTGATCCTTATGTCATTTTCTTCAGTGGCATTGTTCCTGGTCCTACCGATCAGCCGGGTGGAGCATCTCCAGTGAACCAGCAACAACAAGTGAACCAGCAGCAACCTGGGGACCAAACCCATCACTCAAGAGTAGTATCCCGAGTCATGCCTTCCGGGGATCAAGAGCCACTAGTTCAACCAGTCCAGCCTGCAGAGCCTGATAATAGAACCCTGATAGAACTCATCCGGGACTTGCTTGTATCACAAGACCGCCGGGGCGATACCCTGCAGCAGACAGTACAAGATGCTATGGGCAGAGTTGGTTATCAGGGGAACAATGCGGCTAACAGCTTTAAGCACCTGAACCCTCCTTTCTTTGACGGCAGTGAAGATGCTATTGCTGCTGATACATGGCTTCAAGATATAGAGGTTATTCTGTAGGCAGCTCGAATTCCAGAGGAAGAGAAGGTGGCAGTTGTGCGGCTGTAATTATTGGACTTAGCCCGCAGCTGGTGGATGATGCAAGCTGTTGGTTTGGTGATGCCTGTCTTGTGGGCGGTATTCAGTGACAAATTTCAGACGAAGTACTTTGATGCAGTAGCTCGGTATGATTTGCAGACAAGATTCAGTAATCTCAAGCAGATGGAAAGGACGGTCGATGGATATGCGGCCGAGTTTTCTAGGCTTAGTCGGTTTGCTCCCACCTTGGTGGCGACCGAATTGGATCGAGCGCAGCGATTCCAGCAGGGACTCCACCTATAGATTATTCTAGCGGTAGAGCAGTTTGAACACCAGACTTCAATGCTATTTTGCGAGCATCTAGGAGGCATGAATATACCTCCCAGAGGATAGTAGATCAAACTGGAGGACGGAAGAGGTCTCATGGACAGTTATCTCAGTCGTCAGCATCAACACCGGCAGCTAGGGCCTTGACAATTGGTGCTCCTAGGAGGGTGACCGCTGTTTTATCGGTTCAGCACTCGACTCCAACGTACCCTCGGCAACAGAAATAGAAGCAATCCTCCGCAATGGGCTACTCTTATTATGGGAATCCTGGGCACATAGTTTCAGAGTATCTTAGAGCACAAGGGTTGTGCTTAGCTTGTGGGGTACCGGACCACATGATAGGATCCTGCCCATATAGAGCCAGTTCATCTTTGTCAATCCTAACCAGTCCATCAATTGGGGGATCAGTGTCACACCCCGATCCCGTAGAACCGATCGTCCTCGCTAATACGTGATGCCGCACCAGCCTAGATTGCATTCGTACAAGGCAGTTTCACAATGACCGATTACAATAGCTTACGACGGGGTCATCGCACAGAAATCCCAAGCAGAAATATTGAATATACAAGGCATCACAAGCATTGACACAAGATCGAATAGTCTTTATTGATACTTGAAATAAGATTACAAAGGCACATAGCCATGATTACAATCACTCAAGCTCACTTTTCTCTCATTTTATAAGTCACTCAGCTCTCTCTCATCTCTCAATACAATTGACGAGCCAGCGGATGCTTCAGATAGGCGATATCCATACATTATGTCCCATATAAGTCCAGACTCCGTGCGACCGCATGCCTCGAAATGCTAAGGGACTCCATGCCTCGATGCATCCAAGAGAGCTCCGTGCCAATGAGCTTCTACCTGTGCCTGTATATAAAAACTGTATGGGTGTCAGTACTCGACTGTACTGGTAGTGTGAGCTCCTCTCCCACCCATACAAAACCAACACGTTCATTTACTTTGTGCAACATAATTCCTTTATGATTGTCTTTTTAGTCTTACCTTAGGATCAGCTTTTAGGACACAGACACTGAGACTCTAGACCACCACCGTGCTATTGCACCGATAACTTTCTTATCCTTGCTTATACCGACTCGTACTTGTCTTTTGGCCCATATCGTGGGATGCAACAACATAATTCGTGTCATCGACTTGGTTCATGCTTCAATATTGAGGCCGTGTCTCGCAACGTAGCATAACTTAACCAGACTTGCCTTACGGCCCTTCTCGACTTAACTCGGGATGACTCAATCCCGACTTACGTAACTCTATATTATCGACTTAATACTCGACGCCACATTCTACCAAAGCACGTGTCCCTGTTATAGCCAAATCTTAGGCCTCTTAAGACTTGTGATGCAATCGTTCATACCATCGTTAATTTATTTGTGTTATGCTTGCTCTTTCTTTGATTCAACCGACACCGTGCATGCGAATTGCCACTCAGCACACCAACTTATCTATATGAAAGGTCATTAGCAATTCAAGCCATCTTGGACATGTAGGAGGCGCAGACAAGACCCTTGCAGCTAAAGGTAGCTAGCCCTGCTCAAGTCTTCGAATCACCGACGGCGTGTTCTTGCCTAACTACCATGCTTCCCTCCTAGGCCAATGCGGTCCAGTGGCCCCAAGCTACTGAATCGAGGGCACGAAACCTTGTCGACAAGTTGTCCATGACCACGCACCTACAAGAACTTCTAGACTCAACGTAAATGCATGGCCTAATTGTCACAACTTACTTTCCTTTGGTTTACTTCTCTTCTTTTCCATACTTCTTTTGCAGAGCCCAAACCAGGGTTGCCTCGGCGACTGACCTACAGTCTCGACATCTTTCCTCGGCGACTGACCTATAGTCCCAACATATTTTTTCTCGGCGACTGGCCTACAGTCCCGACATCTTTCTTCAGTGCTTCCATAATCTTATTGACTTAAACTCATGAATGGCTAATTCATAGCCTTCAAGCATAACTTAAACAAAACATGTTCTTTATATGCCATAGATCGTGGCTAACTTTTCTTTGAACCGACCGTGGCTTGTGCCTTAGACTGACTTGTGTTCTATGCGACACTACCATCCAAGTCATACTTTATATGACGAGTCTTGAGATCGTGGAACTATGTGACTTGACAACCGCAGATAATATGGGATAGTGCTTGCTATGACTTCGATAGCCCAGCATAACTTTGCCTAACTTAATCGTGTAACAACTTCACGAGCAAAGGCTATGCCAAGCCTCGCATCGTGGAAACGTGTCGTGCATGAGTTCGACTTGAACAACCAAGTTCTTTGGATGCCTAAACTTATGCCACAAGCCATGCGATACAACTTAACCCGTAGGACGAGCAAAGGCTATGCCAGGCCTTGAACGATGGGATCGTGCTTTGGTTTATCAAGCATTTATACGTGCGACGCCTATGACTTAGGCCAAGTCCATAGCTTATGGCAACTTAGACCAACTTTCCTTCTCCCAAGCCACGGGACGAAGGACCGAGTACCATTTTGAAAGCACGTCGTACAACACTTCTACGCCGACCGTGAACCTTTCCATATTTTAACTCATACCGACCCGACTTGGGATTATTGCCTTAGCTATATGGATTCGTCTCTTTTATTATCAAGCCTACTTGTGTATTTGAAAACTTTTATTTTATTAGTGTGAAGGACAAGCTAAGGCAAGTTTACCGAAGCCACCCACATGAGCGAGGAGTCGCCTTGATCGAGTGGGTCTTCGAGCAGCTATTGCATGGCTAAGTCCGAACGCCAATGGTATTTTGATTCCTTCGATTGATCTGAGCGGGACAGGACATTACAACCAGCACCAGTACAGCAGCAAGAGTACCAGTCTTTGAGGCTATTGTCGCCTCAAGCACAAGCATTCCAACAGCAGAGGCCGCAACAGTATGCACGAGCCCAAGCTCAGGCTCAGAACAGACAGAGAAGTCACCAGCAGAGGGGACCAGCACCAAGAGGACAGGGTCAAGCTATGGCTCTGACCATCGCAGAAGAATTGGCATCAGGTGAGGTGGTGGCAAGTACTATTCTTATCAACTCTTTTCCAGCATCAGTATTATTTGATTCGGGTGCATCATATTCATTTATGTCTGTATGATTCATAACACGGATAGGACTAGAGCCCGAGTCATTATCAGTAAGGCTCAATATACTTACTGGTAACGGTCTTGTAGGAGTAGATTGAGTCTTTTTCTTGTGTCGAATTGTAGTTAGCGGTAGAGAGTTTCCCGCTAGATTAATAGAATTTTTGATGGCCGACTATGATGTGGCCCTAGGAATGGATTGGTTGAAGGATCAGTACGCAAGGATAGACTGTCATAGTAGCAGGATCATTTTTGGTATTCTCGACGAAGAAGGGTTTTCGTTTTCCAGAGGCGAAGTAGAACCTTCTCCACCAGTTGTCACTCCCCGTTCCCAGAATACATATTTTTATACATGTACTACTTGAATGTATTTATTTAATATTTATCATATATTATCCTGTATTAAAATTCTTTTAATTCACGCTAATTAATTTTCTGTATTTTACTTTCTGCTTTTATTCTCTGCTTTAGCTTTGTTTTAGGTTCGGCCTAGGTTGGTTTATTTTCGGCTTCATAGTGGTTCATCATGAACCGAACCCAATCCTCAACCCAACACCCCATTTAAAGCCCCATCCCCTTTCTCTCTCTTCATTACTCTCCTTCATCATTACTCTTCTTCTTTTTCCTCATCACTCTCTCTACCTACCAACCGTAGGCAAGTACATCTTGCTCCACATGAGAACTCCCATTTTTATGGTTCATTTATCTCCCTTTCGTAATCCTAAGAGAGTTTAGAACTTGGCATTTTGTAATTTGAAGTCTTATTTTTCGTAGATCTAGAAATTACTATTTTCGGATTTTTAGTGGTTTTGATCTATCAAATTTCCTTGTTTCCAAGTTTTGTTCGTTCCAGATTGTTGAGGTTGTGTTGTATACGCCATTCTGACCCATAGAAACCCCATTTCTGGCTTGGAACGAAGGTTCCTTGGGAATTAGAGTTCAGGAGGGATTTTACGCATACGTTGTTACGTGTTAGCGTAATATTGAGTTTTTACGCCCACGTCGTTACGTGTTAGCGTAATATTGAGTTTTTACGCCCACGTCGTTACGTGTTAGCGTAATATTGAGTTTTTATGCCCACGTTATGCGTGTCTGCGTAGTGCCGAGCTTTACGCCCACGATCACTCGTATCAGCGTAAAACTGTTTTTACACAAGTCTACTTGACTTGGCGTAATCTTTTTACGCACACAACATTTCAGGCGTAAAACTTGACTCTTTACACGAGCAACTTTTTACGCGTGGCTCGATCCTCTACGCATGCTATGTTTTACACGCACAGTGTTTCCTGCGTAAAACTCAAATCTTTTTACGCGTACTCCTTGGCTCGGCGTAAAATTAGTTTTACGCCCAACCTTGTTCCTTTATTTAAGTATACTTTCTTTACGCGTAACGTTATTATTACACGTACTTTTACGCGCATATTTGCTTTAGCGTAAAGCTTGGGTAACCTGGTGGCCTTAGCGTAAAACTTTGGCATAGACTAATCCTGGTATAAGTTAACCTTGGCGTGATCCAACCTTGGTGTTCCCTTTTCTCTATACTTCATTCACCTTATGTTGGCATGATAATTCTCCTATTATATCCTTACGCCTTTTGGCTTGAACTTGATATAATCATGATATGTTAATATTTTCTTCAAATATAGATTGTTATGTGGACTGTACCATATGTCTTGATTTGGTTTATAAATACCCCGAATGACTGGAATTTAACCCTGAGAGTTGTAGACTCGACCATACTAAATGATAGTTTAACTTTCATGCCTTGTTACGAATTGACATTGATTGTTAACTTGACTAATAATTGATCATGCGTTCCTAGTTGGAACTAAGAGACTGGCTAGTCGTCTTATTAAATTGAATGAATGAGACACGTTCATATGGACTATGAACTATTGCAATCGACTGGCTGATCCCAAATATTGGCATGCAGGCTCGTGCAGGCTTCAATTTATTTTTCTACAAAAGCAGCATGTGTACTTTATGGTCAAGGCATGATTATTCTGTGGCTAGTTTTGATTGTTGCATTACGCTATGTAAGACCTACAACCTAACCGCACGGGTATCGTTGTAGAGATGTGCATATCGTGCCCCGTACGAAAGTACTCATTCTGAATGACCATGATCTACGGCATGGGATTTCACTCAACATAGAGGCTATTAAGTTAAATAAAATAATGATTGTATGGAGAGAATGGATTTCCGAGTTCTTACATGGTAGCCCTCTTTGGGACTATTAGTGCCCGACAGGCCGGCTGGTTCCCACAGATACTGCAAATCTGCCACACGGGCAGGGAGCGGTATCTGCTTATATTATATTATTTATTGTATATTGATGACGGGCGTCCCGCTGGGACTCATCTAATTCATGATTAGCGTAATTGATTGACTGGATAGACTAGCCTTGCTTGCTCATAGTAAGAACTGAGGAATCCTTATTACATAAAACCAAGGTAACTTGGAACTTACAGTAGTAAGCCGTAGTAGTTGAATGGCCGTTTAAATTGATTTGTTTGTGTACTGTACCTACTCTGTTAACTACTGAGAGGATCAGAATGTCAGGACATGACGGGGCAACTTCTGTCCTTGTTTGGTTGGAAAGTTGGTGCGAAGTGTCGTGATGTCATGAGAATCCCAGTAGCAAGCAGAGATCTATCTATTCTTAACTCTTATCACTGGTTTTAATTCTCACATCGTGCTTCCTTGTAGTACTTGCTATTAGAGGTCTAACCTCTCTGGTTTTGCATGGCCAGATTTAGAGCCGGTTTCCGAGGACTCAGCTTACTTCTACTTCCAAAATGGTCAATACTAGAGGGATGATCGCAGGAGGACTCGAGTGGGTTCCTTACTTCCCCGCTTGTTTTGTTATTTACCTTATACTTTGCCGTTTGGCACCGACATGTTAGTCGGATCGTCTTGTACTTACTTTTACATAATTATAACTAAAGTCAGACTGCAGCTGATAACAGTTGTGTATACCTTGCTACATCATCTGGCTATGTTTTGTAAAGCCAGATCTCAAGAATATTTTGACTGAGCATTTGGGATGCCTTACTGCTTTATCTTACATGTTCTCTATTACTGTTACATGTTTGAATGATTGAGACAATAGATATCGTGTAACCCTAGTGAGACTTTCATGTAGTATGCACCCCCTCGTCTTTTAGACAGCATTGATCGTATTATACGGTATTCATCTACCCGTAATACGTAGCTGGCTGAGTCATTCCCCCGCTCTCCAGTATTCTTGTTCTGGGGCGTGACAAGGTTTTAGTGGTGGCCCATGCAGGTCTGATTTCAGACTTATGGGGTATTTTGATTTATAGGATGTCTCAATCACACATGTTTCCCCTTGATCTCATGATTCGTTACTCTCAACTCTAGCTTGACATTCCAGTATCCTTTGACTTCATTGATCCTTTATGTCCGGTCGTTTGATTGTTCTCTTGTCCCTTTTCTTAGGGGCACCTCGTCCGCATCTGCCAGGACCGGACAAAAACAAGGGCAACATGAACAGCGAGACCCTGTTGAGCAGCAACAAGGGCCAGTACAACCTCAAGAGACTATCCAAGAAGAAGTGATAGTGGAACCAGCAGCTGGACCGCAGTATCCGGAGGTTCCAACACCACCTATAGTTCTACCTACCCCTGTGGAAGTGGACACACCGGCCCTTCTGGAGATCATGAGAGGAATGATGGCTACTCAGCAATACCAGATGCTGGCCCAGCAGCGCATGCACGCTCAGTTGCAAGAGCAGAATGTGCTACTCAACCAAGGATTGCAGACGGCTTTAGAAAGAGGGGCAAGGACAGATTCAGGAGCATCAACCAGGTTTTGCAAGTACAACCCCCGTCGTTTTGAGGGCACGGAAGATGCCATTTCAGCAGATGCGTGGCTTAAGGATATTGAGGCTATTCTGACGGCAGCTAAGGTGCCGGCAGAAGAACATGTGGATCAGGTGAAGTTGTTACTTCAGGATCTCGCACGTGATTGGTGGGAATCAGAGGAAGTGGGGATCAGACGTCCTGTTGCTTGGGACGATTTTACTATAAGATTCAAGACGAAGTACTATAGGGTTGTGGCGCAGTTTGAGCTACAACAGAAGTTTATCAACCTCAGGCAGGCTGGCAAGACGGTAGATGCTTATGCAGCGGAGTTCTGCAGACTGAGTAGGTTCGCCCCGGAAATGGTAGCAACGGAGAGCCAGAGGGCTATGAGGTTCCAGCAAGGGTTTCATCTTGAGCTCTTACAATTGATAGAGGGGCACAACTACCAGACTTTCGATAAGGTATTGACGGCAACCCGAAGGCATGAGATCACCATCCAAAGGATCACGGCAAGGACTGGAGGTCAGAAGAGATCTCTCAGTCAGATTGAAGGAGGAGAGGGAGTAGCGCCCAGAACAACAACACCATCTCCTGGAATTCGCATCTACGATATGGCAATGCGAGGGCCAGCACCACCACCAAGGCAGCAGTAACAGCAACAGAGGAAGAACCAGCAACCCCCAGCGGGCTACACTTATTGTGGAAAGGTAGGACACACTAGAGATGTGTGTCGGACATTGAACGGGCAGTGTTTGATATGTGGAAATCCAGATCATCGGGTTACCACCTGTCCCATGAATTCGAGGTCAGGAGGACCAGTGCAACAATTTTTTGCTCTGCCAGTACCAGGGGCAGGCCAGTATCGAGGACCAGCGGTGGCAGTGAAACCGTTGGCACAACGCCCGTTCATGACCCAGGCTCAGATGTTTCGACAGCAGGGACCGCCGATGCAGCAACACCAGCATAGACCACCCCAGCATCATCAAGGCAGGGGCCAGCAGCAGCACCAGCCTAGGCCGCAGCACGGGAACCAACAAGGAGGTCGAGGGCAGGCATTCAATCTGTCCCTAGAAGAGGCATTGGCATCGGGAGATGTCGTGGCAGGTAACATTTTCGTCGCCTCATATCCCGCAGTAGCATTTTTTGATTCGGGAGCATCACACTCATTTATATCTACAAAATTTGTGACACGGCTAGGAATGGAGTTCGAGGCATTTCCAGGGAGGTTGAATATACTCACTGGTAATGGGCTCGTAGGAGTTAGTAGGATTATTCTAGCATGTAGCGTTGTAGTTTGCGAGCATTCCTTACCCGTCCGGTTGATAGAATTTCTTATTGGAAATTTCAACGTTATCTTAGGCATGGACTGGCTGAAAGACAGTCATGCGACAATAGATTGTCGTAGAGGGAGTGTATCTTTTGATATTCCAAGCATGAAGCGGTTCACCTTAGTCAGATCAGTGGCATCTCAACAAGAGCAGAGAGTAGTAACGACAATGGAAGAAGTCCAGGTTCCGATGGTAGTTGAAGAGTTTCTAGACGTATTTCCCGAAGAACTTCCAGGTCTACCACCAGTTAGGGATGTTGAGTTCAGCATAGAACTGGCACCTAGAACTAAACCGATATCAGATCGAGTTTATAGAATGGCAAATTCAGAGCAGGCCAAGGTATATCAGCACATAGAGGAACTGAAGGAGAAGAAGTTCATCCAAGCTAGCGTATCACCATGGGCAGCACCAGTAGTACTTGTGGGGAAGAAGGATGGGTCATCCAGATTGTGCATTGACTACAGGAAGCTTAATGCGGCAACAGTAAAGAACAAGTACCCACTACCCAGGATCGATGACTTGTTTGATCAGTTGAGGAGAGCTAGAGTTTTCTCCAAGATAGATCTTCGTTCAGGGTATCATCAAGTGAGGATCCGAAAGGAGGATATTCCCAAGACAGCATTCAGGTCGAAGTATGGGAATTATGAATTCTTAGTAATGCCATTTGGTTTGACCAATGCTCCAGCAATATTTATGGATTTGATGAACCGCATCTTTATGCCATACTTAGATCAGTTTGTCATTGTGTTTCTCGACGATATTCTCGTGTACTCTGCTAGTGAAGAGGAGCATGAAGATCACCTCAGAAAAGTGTTACAGGTTCTGAAAGAGAACCAGTTGTATGCCAAGCTCAGCAAGTGTGAGTTCTGGACAGATTACATTTCATTTTTGGGTCATATTATATCAGGAGCTAGAGTAGCAGTGGATCCCAAGAAGGTAGAAGCAGTAGAGAGTTGGCCAGTACCCAAGACCGTAGCAGATGTGCGGAGTTTCTTGGGATTGGCAGGATATTACAGAAGGTTCGTATCAGACTTTGCAAGACTTTTAGCACCCATGACCCGCTTGACACGGAAGGATGTACCATTCGTCTGGTCGGCAGAATGCCATACATCATTTGAGAATTTAAAGCAGAAGTTGATATCAGCGCCTATTCTTACATTGCCAGTTGGACCCGGAGGTTTCACTGTATATTGTGATGTGTCAGATAAAAGACTTGGATGTGTCCTCATACAGCATGGAAAGGTGATAGCATATGCTTCTAGGCAACTTCGGGACCACGAAAAGAATTATCCGACTCACGACTTGAAGTTGGCGGCAGTAGTATTTGCTTTAAAGCTATGGAGGCATTACTTATATGGTGATCGAGTGGACATGTACACAGACCACAAAAGTCTAAAGTACATCTTTACTCAAAAGGAGCTGAACATGAGGCAGAGAAGATGGTTAGAGTTGATCAAGGATTACGACGTGGAGCTTCAGTATCATCCAGGCAAGGCTAATGTGGTAGCAGATGCTCTTAGCAGGAGAGGCGGCGCATTTATGTTGACAACGCAAAAACATATTTTAGAAGACCTTCAGGAGATGGGCATAGAGGTTATACTTCCTAGTGATATAGGAATTCTGGCGAGTCTACAAGTTCAATCTGACTTAGTAGATAGGATCAAGGCAGCTCAGGTACAGGACCCAAGGATTCAAAAGCTTAGGACAGAATGTGAGTCAGGACTCAGAAAGGAGATGCAAATCCATAAAGATGGTACACTTAGGTTTGGATCACGTCTATGTGTGCCTAGTGGAGATATCAGACAAGAGGTTATGACAGAAGCTCACAGTTCTTAGTATTCTATACACCCTGGAGGGACCAAGATGTACCAAGATATCAAGCAACACTTCTGGTGGAACAGAATGAAGAGGGAGATAGCTAGATTCGTTTTCCGTTGCTTGATATGTCAGCAAGTGAAGGCAGAACAGCAGAGGCCAGCTGGATTATTGCAACCGCTTCCTATTCCGGAATGGAAGTGGGAGCATATTACCATGGACTTTGTGACCGGTTTACCGAGATCACCAAGTGGTAAAGATGCTATTTGGGTGATAGTAGATCGGCTTACGAAGGTGGCGCATTTTCTTTCTTTCAGAGTAAGGCAATCTACAGAAAAGTTGGCAGAGTTGTATATGCAACAGATAGTCAGGCAGCATGGAGTCCCTATCAGTATTGTGTCAGACAGAGATACCCGCTTTATATCACATTTTTGGAAGAGTTTACATCACAGTCTGGGTACCAAGTTAAGATTTAGCACGGCTTACCATCCGCAGACGGACGGGCAATCAGAAAGAACAATCCAGACCTTGAAAGATATGTTACGAGCTTGCACCCTAGATTTTGGAGGATCTTGGGAGAGCCACCTGCACTTAGTCGAGTTCTCGTACAACAACAGTTATCAAGCCAGTATCCAGATGGCGCCATTTGAAGCACTATATGGTAAGAAGTGTAGATCGCCACTAGCGTGGGATGATATCAGGGAGAGAAAGAAGTTAGGCCCGAAGATGATTGTTCAGACTGTTGAAGTGGTTAAGGGAATTAGGGAACGACTTCGAGTCGCGTAAGACCGACATCGTCATTGGGCAGACCAGCATCATAGGCCGCTAGAATTCTCTATTGGGGACCACGTGTTCTTGCGAATCTCACCTACCCGTGGGGTCATCAGATTTGGCGTTCGCGGGAAGATGAGTCCACGATACGTAGGCCCATTTGCTATCCTTGATAGGATAGGCGATGTTGCTTATCTTTTATCCCTTCCACCTTCGTTACGAGAGGTGCATGATGCGTTTCATGTATCTCAGTTGCGTAGGTATGTATCGGACCCAATCCATATCCTCGATCACTCTGAACTAGTTGTTGGTACCAACCTGTCCTACGAGGAACAGCCTGTGTCCATTTTGGACCGAAGAGAGAAGATACTCAAGAACCGAACAACTAGCCTTGTCCGAGTTGCTTGGGGTCATCACTCTTTAGGAGAGTCAACGTGGGAACGTGAGGATGATATCCGATCACGGTATCCGCACCTGTTTGACTCACAAGGTATATTTCTTTCCGTATACCTTGACTGTCTTAATTCTGCATGTTTGTCACCCTATGGATAGAACTGCTTAATGTCATAGATAGATAAACATAGATGTATTACTTGTTATTGATATTGTAAAATGATTGCTTGCTTAAATTACTTGAACTTAGATTAGTTTGACTCTGATGTTTCTATCATGCTTTGATTTGAAATTCCGAGGACGGAATTTTTCTAAGGAGGGTAGAGATGTCACTCCTCGTTCCCAGAATACGTATTTTTATACATGTACTACTTGAATATATTTATTTAATATTTATCATGTATTATCCTGTATTTAAATTCTTTTAATTCACGCTAATTAATTTTCTATATTTTACTTTCTGCTTTTATTCTCTGCTTTAGCTTTGTTTTAGGTTCGGCCTAGGTTGGTTTATTTTCGGCTTCATAGTGGTTCATCATGAACCGAACCCAATCCTCAACCCAACACCCCATTTAAAGCCCCATCCCCTTTCTCTCTCTTCATTACTCTCCTTCACCATTACTCTTCTTCTTTTTCCTCATCACTCTCTCCACCTACCAACCGTAGGCAAGTACATCTTGCTCCACATGAGAACTCCCATTTTTATGGTTCATTTATCTCCCTTTCGTGATCCTAAGAGAGTTTAGAACTTGGCATATTACAATTTGAAGTCTTATTTTTCGTAGATCTAGAAATTACTATTTTCGAATTTTTAGTGGTTTTGATCTATCAAACTTCCTTGTTTCCAAGTTTTGTTCGTTCCAGATTGTTGAGGTTGTGTTGTATACGCCATTCTGACCCATGGAAACCCCATTTCTGGCTTGGAACGAAGGTTCCATGGGAATTGGAGTTGAGGAGGGATTTTACGCCCACGTTGTTACGTGTTAGCGTAATATTGAGTTTTTACGCCCACGTCGTTACGTGTTAGCGTAATATTGAGTTTTTACGCCCATGTCGTTACGTGTTAGCGTAATATTGAGTTTTTACGCCCACGTTATGCGTGTCTGCGTAGTGCCAAGCTTTACGCCCACGATCACTCGTATCAGCGTAAAACTATTTTTACGCAAGTCTACTTGACTTAGCGTAATATTTTTACGCACACAACGTTTCAGGCGTAAAACTTGACTCTTTACACGAGCAACTTTTTACGTGTGGCTCGATCCTCTACGCATGCTATGTTTTACGCGCACAGTGTTTCCTGCGTAAAACTCAAATCTTTTTACGCGTACTCCTTGGCTCGGCGTAAAACGAGTTTTACGCCCAACCTTGTTCCTTTATTTAAGTATACTTTCTTTATGCGTAACGTTATTATTACGCGTACTTTTACGCGCGTATTTGCTTTAGCGTAAAGCTTGGGTAACCCGGTGGCCTTAGCATTAAACTTTGGCATAGACTAATCCTGGTATAAGTTAACCTTGGCGTGATCCAACCTTGGTGTTCCCTTTTCTCTATACTTCATTCACCTTATGTTGGCATGATAATTCTCCTATTATATCCTTACGCCTTTTGGCTTGAACTTGATATAATCATGATATGTTAATATTTTCTTTAAATATAGATTATTATGTGGACTGTACCATGTCTTGATTTGGTTTATAGATACCCCGAATGACTGGAATTTAACTCTGAGAGTTGTAGACTCGACCATACTAAATGATAGTTTGACTTTTATGCCTTGTTACGAATTGACATTGATTATTAACTTGACTAATAATTGATCATGCGTTCCTAGTTGGAACTAAGAGACTGGCTAGTCGTCTTATTAAATTGAATGAATGAGACACGTTCATATAAACTATGAACTATTGCAATCGACTAGCTGATCCCAAATATTGGCATGCAGGCTCGTGCAGGCTTCAATTTATTTTTCTATAAAAGCAGCATGTGTACTTTATGGTCAAGGCATGATTATTCTGTGGCTAGTTTTGATTGTTGCATTACGCTATGTAAGACCTACAACCTAACCGTACGGGTATCGTTATAGAGATGTGCATATCGTACCCCGTACGAAAGTACTTATTTTGAATGACCATGATCCACGGCATGGGATTTCACTCAACATAGAGGCTATTAAGTTAAATAAAATGATGATTGCATGGAGAGAATGGATTTTCGAGTTCTTACATGGCAGCCCTCTTTGGGACTATTAGTGCCCGACAGGCCGGCTGGTTCCCACTGATACTGCAAATCTGCCACACGGGCAGGGAGCGGTATCTGCTTATATTATATTATTTATTGTATATTGATGACGGACGTCCCACTGGGACTCGTCTAATTCATGATTGGCGTAATTGATTGACTGGATAGACTAGCCTTGCTTGCTCATAGTAAGAACTGAGGAATCCTTATTGCATAAAACCAAGGTAACTTGGAACTTACAGTAGTAAGCCGTAGTAGTTGAATGGCCGTTTAAACTGATTTGTTTGTGTACTGTACCTACTCTGTTAACTACTGAGAGGATCAGAATGTCAGGACATGACGGGGCAACTTCTGTCCTTGTTTGGTTGAGAAGTTGGTGCAAAGTGTCGTGATGTCATGAGAATCCCAGTAGCAAGCAGAGATCTATTTATTCTTAACTCTTATCACTGGTTTTAATTCTCACGTCGTGCTTCCTTGTGGTACTTGCTATTAGAGGTCTAACCTCTCTGGTTTTGCATGGCCAGATTTAGAGCCGGTTCCCGAGGACTCAGCTTACTTCTACCTACAAGATGGTCAATACTAGAGGGATGATCGCAGGAGGACTCGAGTGGGTTCCTTACTTCCCCGCTCGTTTTGTTATTTACCTTATACTTTGTCGTTTGGCACCGACATGTTAGTCGGATCGTCTTGTACTTACTTTTACATAATTGTAACTAAAGTCAGACTGCAGCTGATAACAGTTGTGTATACCTTGCTACATCACCTGGCTATGTTTTGTAAAGCCAGATCTCAAGAATATTTTGACTGAGCGTTTGGGACGCCTTACTGCTTTATCTTACATGTTCTCTATTACTATTACTTGTTTGAATGATTGAGACAATAGATGTCGTGTAACCCTAGTGAGACTTTCATGTAGTATGCACCCCTTCGTCTTTTAGACAGCATTGATCGTATTATACGGTATTCATCTACCCGTAATACGTAGCTGGTTGAGTAATTCCTCCGCTCTCCAGTATTCTGGTTCTGGGACGTGACACCAGTCTTGCGGATGGAAGTAGCAGAAGCAGTTCAGTTTCCCAGAGTAGTAGAAGAATTTCCTAATGTATTTCTCGAAGAGCTTCCAGGCATGCCGCTAGAGAGAGAGATATAGTTCACCATTGATTTAATTCTAGGGACGGCACCAGTTTCAGAAAGAGTCTACCGAATGGAACCATTAGAATTGGAAATCATATACAAGATGATTGAGGAACTCAGAACCAAGGGATTCATTCGTGCTAGTAGATCACCTTGGGGAGCCCCGATACTTCTTGTAAAAAAGAAGGATGGTATGTTAAGATTATGTGTTGACTATCGTAACTTGAATTCTATAACAATTAAGAACCGATATCCCTACCAAGGATAGATTGTCTCGACCCACACCCGCTTTTCGGATGCGAGCTCGTGAGCAAGCCAGCTACGCATCATGCGGACTCCAGCCCGACTCGAATACGTAAACGCTGTCATGGCTAGGGTAAGCTGCCAAATCATGGCAAACAAATCTATATCTCAATCCACAATAAGAATATGAAACATGAATGAACACTATGGGTCTTGGTCTGCAGCCCACTAGCATAAATGTCCGATAAGACTCTAAAGGAAATAACAAGAGTCTACAACTGAAACAAGAAGCAGGATATCTCATGATAAGGAATGAATAGAACGAGCGGATAATAAACACAATAGCGATACTTGAATCCCGCAAGCAATATCATCATATCCGGACCCCACAAGTGTCATAATCATCCGCCATCCCGAGCTGCTAACTAACTCCACGCAATAACTAACCTGAAGAGATCATCAGGTCCTCAGGGGACATAGCAAGATACATAAAAGCATGCCTATCTAGCAGTTTATTATGCAATAAAGGAAATACAAAAAAATAAACGGAGAAAGACCAGTCAGCACGAAAATACGACTATACACGACTGGAAGAACCACTACGCCTAAACGAATTACTGGAGAAGAACAAGAGAATACGATATCACGATGTCAATGGATAACCAATCGAATACTCAAACCCTCGTCCCTAGTGTGGACTCACAGGTTTGAACAACTACTAACCCTCGCCCCTAGTATGGACTCGCAGGCTAGCATCACCCTCGCCCCTAGTGTGGACTCGCAGGTGTGAACCATATACTACTAACCTTCGTCCCTAGTGTGGACTCGCAGGCTAGCATCACCCTCGTCCCTAATGTGGACTCGCAGGTGTGAACAGATAACTACTAACCCTCATCCCTAGTGTGGACTTGCAGGCTAGATTAACTACTAACCCTCGCCCCTAATGTGGGCTCGCAGGTTAGCTTAACTACTAACTCTCGCCCCTAGTATGGGCTCGTAGGTTAGCTTCAAGAATTTCAAGGCAAGGAGGTAAAGCAGTTCCGTTATGACTTATTCATCCTATAACACGATGCGACTCATTCCAAGTATAAGTGATGATACGACTCAATCATGATACACGAGAAAACCAATCCAATATGAACTACAAAGGTAACTATGAACAAGAACTATATATACGTATATCCAATATGAACTTCAAAGCTAATTATAAACAAGGCTATATATACACTAGCAGGCATGATATACAAATCACATATAAATAATTAACTAGTAAAACTGTATAATAATATAGATATGCATGTAAATAAACTGTAGAGGGAGGCAAGGTATCTTGCTTGGAGGTTGCACGCAGATCCCATAAAATATAGTCAATTGGTAAGCCACGAAGTCCAAGTCATCACAACTGTCTCCGAAAGCTAAAACAAACATTGCCAACATTCTTAGAATAGTCAAATTAGCTAGGATTGCCTATTCTTAAGTCCAATTCTGGACACAGGGGCAAAATGGTAATTTCGGGCAAAAACGGTGTTTGCCGTTGGACCCGCTTTACACCGAAAAGCGGGCCAGAGTCAATGGTCTCTAAAGTCATCAAACTACATGTCTACAAATTCGGTTTTTCGATATGAACCCAACGGTATGTCCAATTTTGGATTCCGATGGGCCGTGCACAAAATCGCCCGTTGAATCAGACCGTGGGGCCCGCAAAACGGTGATCCAATCAACTGTCTCAGAATCGGACCAATCTTGGCATACAGGACCAGAAAAACGATACGGTCCTGATGGCGCAAGTTTCGTCTCGATCTGACGAACGTGCACAAAGTAATTGAGAAGTTTGCACAGAGGCCAATACGGTGAATTTTGACGGATACGCATCAAATTCGTCGCGCACACACGACCAATTTGAATTCTGTCAAAGCCCACACGACCACGAAGCCGTTACGCACCTTTCGATGCCTTCGGTTCGCGACCACGTCGCCCGAATTGGCGGGACGCACGTCGTATCGAAGGTTTTTTCTAGTTTTGAAAACAGTTTTTCGGTAAACTTCGTCAACGATTTAATTCTTGCACACACCTCAAAAAATAGAACTACAAGTTGCGTTTTGATCTTGGTTATGTTAACTTTACTTGTGTTCAATTAGTTTCTGAAAACTATTAAAGAATGGATCGAAATCCGACTTCCAAGTTGGGTCCTGGCTGTCGCTAATGCGCTATTTTGCAACAGATATTCGATCGACTTTGCGTCGATTTATTGGACTACCAAGTTCGTATGATTTAAAACTAATTAAAGGTAATCAGAGTTGTATATATTGGCAATGTACCTGAGCAATCAGCTCGACGAACCGTCGACCGATCGTGGAGGAATCCCCGTGCGAAGTCGGCTCTCTCAAACGCTCATGCCTCTGTGGCTGTCGGTACGGCCTGTGGTCGGGGCCACGCGCGGCCGGTTCAGCGCCCTGCGCGGCGGCGCGGTGTCAGGAAGGGGTTCGCCCAGTTGGCAGGGATGGCGGCATGTGGGTTTAGGGTTGGTGATCGTTTAGGTTTTAGTCGAAGTCCTCTCTCCTTCTCTCGCGATACTCTGAATATATATAAAGGCTCTGTTCTGTTAACAGAACTGATGGGAAGGGTCTCGGGCCTGTGGCTCTCGTGGGCTGGCTAATGAGGGGCTCGGGTTGGTGTGGGCTGCTGTTCAGCTCATGTGGGCTGAGCCCACTGTGTTGATTTCTTTGTTTAAAAACTCTACGTATACACCTATATACATTCATGTATGCATACAAATATAGATATACTAATATACATATTTGCATGTATATACAATGCATATATTTGCATATATACAGGTATACATATACATATCTTTTCATATATAAAATAAAAGTATTTATGATTTATTTCCTTTGTTTTATATAGATATATTATATATATAACTATTTATATTTATCTACAAGTACCTTTATACGTATATGATAAATACCTATATACCATATAATATGCATATATTATATTAAAAACAAGTCTATCAAATAAGCTACTAATACATATGTATATATATTTATATATATACACACTTTAATTAAATATAATAATATTTATGAAGTTATATAAATAAGATATCTTAAAATACATGTAATGCCAGGTATTTGTATACCCTAAATATATGTGCCTATAATTTCACCAGTATACATATAGCCTAGAAATTCTCATGATCCCAAAAGACATTTCCTTGGACATGCCATCATACACTTAGTAACCAAACATCGATACACACATCTCATATACGAAGCCCATTTATATAAAATCACTTATTTATCTACTAAAATAAATACACTAATTATATCACCCCCCATAATTATCTACATGGGCCTCTTTGGACGTACTATATGTCTACATGGGTTTGTGCTTGGTTTGGGTTCAATCTGGGCCATCTTGGTACAATCGGGTCTCCTAAAATCATTAAATCTAATAATAAATAATTAACTATTTATAATGGTCATACTATAATTTGGCCTGGTTTTCCTAGTTAGGACACTCCTATGGCTCGGCATTCCCCTACCATGGCTAATCACCAGTCAAAGCACGCCACTGCACTATCCGTGCCATGATTCCTAGTCGCCTTGTACTCCAAATTTAATCATGATATAAAAATTATCTACCGTAATAATTAACTAGATAATCATTTATAAAATCCAAAAAATCCCCATTTAACTCAAATAAATATTTCAAAAAAAATCTCGGAAGGGAGGCTACAAATCTATCCACCTTAAAAATAATTTTGTCCTCGAAATTCTAATTCATAACTATTTCTTAAAATTTTAAAGTCCACTATACCTTAATCTCCTCAATTTAATTCCTCAAAAATATTTTATAACCTTCTCTAGTCATCCCGTAACTATGAAACTTCGGGGACTTCTACCCACCTTTGGTCACACTACTCCTCAAAATATGGTCACTAAAGTCTTATGGTCTTCTAACTAGTTGCTAATAATTCTACCTTCAGATATCTAGGCATATGGCATCTATACTCCCTCATATCTATAAACAACCAAACATTCAATAGTCAAGCAATATTATACTATAATTTAAGAATTTCTAATAAATCCTAGACAGCACGATCATTCGTTACCTCGGAATAGGAAGGGACGAGAATCAATGGTACATGAAGGCAAGGGGAATAATCGAGAACGAATACGAAGTTTCAAAGATGGTAGTGAAATTTCTAGAAGAATTTTCAGGGCATAGTGGATTGAGATTTCTAATGGTTTAGTCAATTACGCAGGCTCGTACCAGTACAGTTACGTAACCGGTACGATATGCTCTGACCTGCATGGGCCACCAAAAAAACTTGTCACGATCCACACCCGCTTTTCGGACGCAAGCTCGTGAGCAAGCCAGCTATGCATCATGCGGACTCCAGTCCGACTCGAATACGTAAACGCTGTCACGGCTAGGGTAAGCTGCCAAATCATGGCAAACAAATCTATATCTCAATCCACAATAAGAATATGAACCATGAATGAACACTATGGGTCGTGGTCTGCAGCCCACTAGCATAAATGTTCGATAAGACTCTAAAGGAAATAACAAGAGTCTATAACTAAAATAAGAAGCAGGATATCTCATGATAAGGAATGAAAAGCACGAGCGGATACACAATAGCGATACCTGAATCCCGCAAGCAATATCATCATATCCGAACCCCACAAGTGTCATAATCATCCGCCATCTCGAGCTGCTAACTAACTCCATGCAATAACTAATCTGAAGAGATCATCAGGTCCTCAGGGGACATAGCAAGATATATAAAAGCATGCCTATCTAGCAGTTTATCATGCAATAAAGGAAATACAGAAAAATAAACGGGAAAAGACCAGTCAGCACGAAAACACGACTATACACGACTGGAAGAACCACTACGCCTAAACGAACTGCTGAAGAAGAACAAGAGAATACGATATCACGATGTCAATGGATAACCAATCGAATACTCAAACCCTCGTCCCTAATGTAGACTCGCAGGTTTGAACAACTACTAACCCTCGTCCCTAGTGTGGACTCGCAGGCTAGCATCACCCTCGCCCCTAGTGTGGACTCGCAGGTGTGAACCATATACTACTAACCCTCGTCCCTAGTGTGGACTCGCAGGCTAGCATCACCCTCGTCCCTAATGTAGACTCGTAGGTGTGAACAGATAACTACTAACCCTCGTACCTAGTATGGACTCACAGGCTAGCTTAACTACTAACCCTCGCCCCTAATGTGGGCTCGTAGGTTAGCTTAACTACTAACCCTCGCCCCTAGTGTGGGCTCGCAGGTTAGCTTCAAGAATTTTAAGGCAAGGAGGTAAAGCAGTTCCGTTATGACTTATTCATCCTATGACACGATGTGACTCAGTCCAAGTACAAGTGATGATATGACTCAATCACAATACACGAGAAAACCAATCCAATATGAACTACAAAGGTAACTATGAACAAGAACTATATATACGTATATCCAATATGAACTTCAAAGCTAATTATAAACAAGGCTATATATACACTAGCAGGCATGATATACAAATCACATATAAATAATCAACTAGTAAAACTGTATAATAATATAGATATGCATGTAAATAAACTGTAGAGGGAGGTAAGGTACCTTGCCTGGAGGTTGCACGCAGATCCCACAAAATATAGTCAATTGGTAAGCCACGAAGTCCAAGTCATCACAACTGTCTCCGAAAGCTGAAACAAATATTGCCAACATTCTCAGAATAGTCAAATTAGCTAGGATTGCCTGTTCTTAAGTCCAATTCTGGACACAGGGGCAAAATGGTAATTTCGGGCAAAAATAGTGTCTGCCGTTGGACCCACTTTACATCGAAAAGCATGCCAGAGTCAATGGTCTCTAAAGTCGTCAAACTACATGTCTACGGATTCAGTTTTTCGATACGAACCCAACGGTATGTCCAATTTTGGATTCCGATGGGCCGTGCACAAAATCGCCCGTTGAATCGGACCGTGGGGCCCGCAAAACGGCGATCCAATCAACTGTCTCAGAATCGGACCAAACTTGGCATACAGGACCAAAAAACGATATGGTCCTGATGGCACAAGTTTCGTCTCGATCTGACGAACGTGCACAAAGTAATTAAAAAGTTTGCACAGAGGCCGATACGGTAAATTTCGACGGATACGCATCAAATTCCTCGTGCACACGCGACCAATTTGAATTCTGTCAAAGCCCACACGACCACGAAGCTGTTATGCACCTTTCGATGCCTTCGGTTCGTGACCACGTCACCCGGATTGGCGGGACGCACGTCGTATCGAAGGTTTTTTCTAGTTTTAAAAATAGTTTTTCGGTAAACTTCGTCAATGATTTAATTCTTGCACACATCTCGAAAAATAGAACTACAAGTTGCGTTTTGATCTTGGTTATGTTAAGTTTACTTGTGTTCAATTAGTTTCTGAAAACTATTAAAGAATGGGTCGAAATCCGGCTTCCAAGTTGGGTCCTGGCTGTCGCTAATGCGTTATTTTGCAACAGATATTCGATCGACTTTGCTTCGATTTATTGGACTACCTAGTTCGTATGATTTAAAACTAATTGAAGGTAATCAGAGTTGTATATATTGGCAATGTACCTGAGCAATCGGCTCGACGAACCGTCGACCGATCGTGGAGGAATCCCCATGCGAAGTCGGCTCTCTCAAACGTTCATGCCTCTGTGGCTGTCGGTGCGGCCTGTGGTCGGGGACACGCGCGGCCGGTCCGGCGCCCTGCACGGCAGCGCGATGTCAGGGAGGGGTTCACCCAGTTGGCAGGGACGGCGGCGTGTGGGTTTAGGGTTGGTGATCGTTTAGGTTTTAGTCGAAGTCCTCTCTCCTTCTCTCGCGATACTCTGAATATATATAAAGGCTCTGTTCTGTTAACAGAACTGATGGGAAGGGTCTTGGGCCTGTGGCTCTCGTGGGCTGGCTAATGAGGAGCTCGGGTTGGTGTGGGCTGCTGTTCAGCTCATGTGGGCTGAGCCCACTGTGTTGATTTCTTTGTTTAAAAACTCTACGTATACACCTATATACATTCATGTATGCATACAAATATAGATATACTAATATACATATTTGCATGTATATACAATGCGTATATTTGCATATATACAGGTATACATATACATATCTTTTCATATATAAAATAAAAGTATTTACGATTTATTTCCTTTGTTTTATATAGATATATTATATATATAACTATTTATATTTATCTACAAGTACCTTTATACGTATATGATAAATACCTATATACCATATAATATGCATATATTATATTAAAACAAGTCTATTAAATAAGCTACTAATACATATGTATATATATTTATATATATACACTTTAATTAAATATAATAATATTTATGAAGTTATATAAATAAGATATCTTAATATACATGTAATGCCAGGTATTTGTATACCCTAAATATATGTGCCTATAATTTCACCAGTATATATATAGCCTAGAAATTCTCATGAACCCAAAAGACATTTCCTAGGACATGCCATCATACACTCAGTAACCAAACATCGATACAGACATCTCATATACAAAGCCCATTTATATAAAATCACTTATTTATCTACTAAAATAAATACACTAATTATATCACCCCCATAATTATCTACATGGACGTCTTTGGACGTACTATATGTCTACATGGGCTTGTGCTTGGTTTGGGTTCAGTCTGGGCCATCTTGGTACAATCGGATCTCCTAAAATCATTAAATCTAATAATAAATAATTAACTATTTATAATGGGCATACTATAACTTGGCCTAGTTTTCCTAGTTAGGACACTCCTATGGCTCGGTATTCCCCTACCATGGCTAATCACCAGTCAAAGCACGCCACTGCACTATCCGTGCCATGATTCCTAGTCGTCTTGTACTCCAAATTTAATCATGATATAAAAATTATCTACCGTAATAATTAACTAGATAATCTTTTATAAAATCCAAAAAATTCCCATTTAACTCAAATAAATATTTCAAAAAAAATTCGGGAAGGGAGGCTACATAGATGACTTATTCGATCAACTCGGTAGAGCAGCAATATTCTTGAAGATTGACTTGCGGTCGGAGTACCATCAGATCAGAGTCAGAGCAAGATATCCCGAAGACGACATTCAGATCTAGATATAGACATTAGGAATTTTTCATTATGCCATTCGGAGCAATCAATGCACCAGCAGTATTCATGGATCTCATGAATCGCATATTCATGCCTTATTTGGATCAGTTCATGATATTGTTTATAGACGATATCTTGGTCTATAGCAAGAGTGAAGCAGAGCATGAGTTACATCTCCGGGTAGTCCTTCAGATTCTCATAGAGCACCAGTTATACGCAAAGTTCAGCAAGTGCGAATTTTGGCTTGATCGCATTTCGTACTTTGGTCACATCATCACCAGAGGTGGAGTGGAAGTGGAGTCCCAGAAGATAGTAGCTATAGAGACATGGCCAGTAGCCAGTATCGTCGCATAAGTTCATAGTTTTCTAGGGTTGGCGGGCTATCACCGACAATTTGTATCAGATTTTACTCGGATTTCAGCACCCTTGATGTAGTTGACCAGCAAGGATGTACATTTTGCTTGGACAGCAAAGTGTTAGAGTTCCTTCAAGAAGTTAAAGCAAGGATTAATGACGGCACCCATTCTCACGCTTTCAGATGGGACTGGAGGATTTTCAGTTTATTATAATACTTCAGAAAGAGGATTAGGATGCGTCTTAATGCAGTATGGTAAGGTAGTTGCTTATGCGTCACGTCAGCTTCGTGATCATGAGAGAAATTACCCGACCCATGACTTGGAGTTAGCAGCGATGGTTTTCGCACTCAAGCTTTGGAGCCATTATTTGTTTGGAGATCGGGTATAGATTTTTACCGACCATAAGAGTCTTAAGTATGTCTTTATCCAGAAGGATCTTAACATGCATCAGAGAAGATGGCTAGAGTTACTAGTAGATTATGACATCAACCTACAGTATCATCCTGGGAAGGCTAACGTAGTTGCAGATGCGTTGAGTAGAAGAGAAGGAGCTTATTTTCTAACAACACAACCTGAGTTATTAACGGATCTTCAGAAGATGAGAATAGAGATAGTTCTTCCTACCAATGTGGCATTGATAGCCAGTATACAAGTTCAGTCTAGTATAGTTGAGAGAATTAAGATAGCTCAATCAACAGATTCTAAGCTTCAGCGGCTTAGGGCAGAACGTAAAGCGGGACGAAGAACAGAGTTATGCATTCACGAAGATGGCACGCTCCGACATGGAAAGCGTCTTTGTGTACCCAGTGGTGACATCAGTCAAGAGATTATGGCAGAGGCTCACAGTTCACAGTATTCAACTCATCCCGGTGGTACAAAGATGTATCATGATATTCGTCAGTATTTTTCTGGTGGAATGGCATGAAGAGGGAGATAGCTCAGTTTGTCTCTCTTTGTTTAGTTTGCCAACAGATTAAGGCTGAACATCAGAGATCAGTTGGACTTCTTCAACCTTTACCGATCCCAAAATGGAAATGAAAACATATTATCATAGATTTTGTAACTGGGTTACCTAAATCCCTAACTGGAAGAGATGCTATATGGGCTATTGTTGATCGACTCACTAAGGTAGCTCATTTTTTTCTTTCAAAATTGGTCAGTCGATGGATCAGCTAGCAGAGATGTACCACAAGAAGATAGTCAGATTGTATGAAGTGGCAGTCAGTATCATATCCGACAGAGATTCAAGATTTATATCGCACTTTTGGCAGAGTCTTCAAGAGAGTTTGGAAACTCGTCTCAAGTTTAGTTCAACTTATCATCCGTAGACAGATGGTCATTCAGAGCGCACGATTTAAACTCTTGAAAATATGTTACGATCCTGTACAGTTGACTTCGGTGATTCATAGGAAGATTACCTGCACCTAGTGGAGTTCTCCTACAATAACAATTTTTAGGACAGTATCCAGATGGCATCATTTGAGGCACTATATGGCAGAAAGTATAAATCACCTTTAGCCTGGGATGATATAGGTAAGAGATAGAAGCTTGATCTAAAAATGGTTACTCAGACTATCGAGGTGGTCAGACAAGTTAGAGATCATCTTCGGGTTACACAAGATCGTCAGCGACATTGGGTCGATTCTTATCGGCGTCCTCTTGAATTTTTTTTATCAGCAATCACGTATTCGTTAGGATCTCGTCTATCCGTGGCGTCATTCGATTCGGCGTGCAAAAAAGTTTAGTCCTAGGTATATAGGACCGTTTGATATTCTCGAACGAGTAGGTGACGTATCCTATCGTATCGCTCTTCCGCCATCGTTATGTGAGGTACATAACGTATTTCATTGTCCCAATTGTGACGGTATATCTCGGATTCGAGCCATATTCTTGATCATTCAGAATTGGTTGTTGGTACCAACCTTTCGTATGAGAAAAGGCCTGTATCCATATTGGATCGAAGGGAGAAGGTACTCAAGAACAAGACTATTAGTTTAGTTCGTGTTGCTTGGGATCATCACTCTTTGGGTGAGTCAACCTAGGAACATGAGGGTGATATCCGATCGTGATATCCATACTTGTTTGACTCATAAGGTATAATATCTTTCTTATGCCTTAGGTTTTAATTTCTTGCTTGCATGAATGATTGCTTGATTTACTGCTAGTCATAGATTGCCTGTAGTTAGTATAGCTTGCCCCGACACCTCTAGCCTTTTGATTAAATTTTGAGGACGAAATTTTTTTAAGGTAGGTAGAGTTATCACTCCCATTTTCTATTATACGTATTTTCAGTATACGTGTATGGATTTCTGATATTATCAGGTGACCCATGCTTTGACTTGTCTTGCTTAGCCTTGTCTTAGTTTAATCTTGACTTAGTTTAGTTTTGGTTTGGTTCACCTTGGTTCAACCTGGCTTGGCTTGGTTTGGTTGGATTGGTTTAAGATGAGAAGGTTGGTATATAAACCAACTTCTTTCTCTCTCTCTCTCTCTCTCTCTCTCTCTCTCTCTCTCTCTCTCTCTCTCTCTCTTTTCTCTCTTTCTCTCTCTCTCTCTCTTTTCCATTATTATCATTTACTTCTCTACCTTCTTCTTCTTTATTTATTCCTCCCACCAATCTAAGGCAAGTACAACTTGCTCCATGGAGAACACGATGGATCTTTATTTTTGTTTGTTCTATTCTCTTCCTCTAATGATTCTAAGCATCTTTAGCACTTGAAGTTTTTGGTTTTGATGGTTATATTTTTGTAGATCTAAGTTTTAAGACTTTTCTTATTTTTCTTAGTTTTGATCTCTCAAAGTTTGTTATTTCCAAAATCTAATAGTTCCATGTTGTGGAGAATTTTATTCTACCAAATTTTGGATTTTAAACCGCTTGATTTTGACTTATTTTGAGGAAGTTATGGCATTCATTGATTTTATGGGTTCCCTATGCACTTCGGTGCTAACTTAGGGAAGATGAATAACCTGCACTTGCGCGTAGTCTGTACCTACCTGCTCTTTTTGTACACATCAGGCGTGCAGGCTGTATTTTCTGCACCTACCTGTGCTTCCTGCGCACTTCAAGCGTGCAGGCTGCATTTCCTGCACCTACCTACGCTTCCTGTGCACTTCAGGCGCACATGCTGTATTTCATGCACCTACCTGAGCTTCCTGTGCAATTCTTGTGCACTTTCCTGTGTGCCTTTCTGTGCGCCATCATTTGTCGTGTGAATCTCCGTCGCACGTATTTCCATGCTAGTTCCTCGTATTTCTTAATGTAAATATTTTTATCTTGCATGTGTCATATAATTGGCCTAACTTGCGATGACCCAACTTGGTAACTTGTTAATATTGAGCTCGAACTTGAACTTGAATATGATGGCATCATCTCAACTTGATAATCTTGGTAGTGGACCATCGAGGCGCACACTTGACAAGTACTCTGGACATGACAAGTAAATCTGACATGACTTAATCTTGATCGATGTTGCGACAGCCAATCCTGACTTGCTAAGTATAACCCTTGTCTTGACATCGTGGTTGATTTTTCTGATTGTGATTGTACAAGCTACATGTCTCGTCTTGCATCATATTTAGGACATGGATTCCTGGTTACCACGGTCAGGGATTAATAATGAATCTGACTAGGTTAAACGACTAGATTGATCAAGTAGTTCATATAGAGAGATTTCCCAGTTACAGACGATCCCGTTATCCCAGCCACAGTTGTGGACTTGTAGCCTGCCGTCGAGTAGGACACATTTCTAGCACACTGTCATGTATTGCACTTCTTGAATCATAAGTACTAAAGTATACAGTAATCTTAATAACTCTTGTAACTCTTGTAATCCTGCCTGGATAACTTAGATAGTCTACAGGGCTTGTAACTGCGAAAACATCTCAACTGCATCTTGATAGTAACTAGGCCTGTGACAACCTTAGTTATCTAATGATAGCAAGCCGTAGGACTTGATTGGTTGTGCCTGAGTGATTGTCTCATGATTAACATGGAATTATATTCCACTTCTTGATTTCTTTATGCAAGCTAGTATGTTCTTTAAAGCATGTCTTTTATGTTATTTAATTATGTTCTTTTATCAGTCCATCTATTCTTTATATGCTGGTTTTAGTTCATAAGTGTAGCCTCCTTTGTGGTACTTGCTCTTTCTGGGGTCTGACCCAGCTGGTTTTGTATGGGCAGATTTCGGAGTGATACCCGAGGATCTAACTGTTTTCCAGCCAGATGGTGACCACCAGGAGTAATCATGGCAACGAGTGGGTTTCTTATTTTGCTCTTCTATTCTATTATAAATTATTATTTTGAGGCGTTTAGCCGCCGAGCATGTGTTAGCTCGTGTTGCAACTTTATTTTGTCTGCCTAAAGGTTGTAACATGATTGACAAATCCTATGATTGATCATGTATGACAGCTTTTGCTAGTCTTCGCATTTTGTATGACTAGCTTCATGATCATCTGAATATGTAATGTTTGGGATGTCGTACTTTGTATGTCTGATGATCTAACATCTTGTAACATTTATTTGCTTGCTTGAGATTGAGACACTAGGCTTGTTCTTGACCATAAGAGACTGTTGGCTTGTTAATAAACCCTCATGCATCTAGACAGCTATGATCGTATTACGAGATGGGTTACACTTTAATGTATGTAGCTGGCTGTGTCTGTCCCCCTCTCTTCGGTATTCTGGTTCTAGGGCGCGACAACGGGATATGTTACCTAAAGTTATAAATGAGTCGTATGACTTGCAAGCTCGATGAGAATGTTAGTCGATGCAAAGTGTAATCAGATCGCACGACTTACGATCTCGATAAAAGTATTGGTCGATACGAATTGTAATCGAATCGTATGACTTGTGAACTCGATAAAATGTTGGTCTATGCAAATTGAAATCGGATCGCACGAACTGTGACTCGATAAAAATGTTGGCGATACGGATTGTAATCGAATCGTAAGAATTATGAACTCAGTAAAAAAGTTGGTTGATGCGGATAAATTTTGCCTTAGAGAAAGTTGGTTACGTTGCAACGAAACTCATTTGAGTACGATAGAAACACGCAAAACTTAGAGGGTGTGATCGTATAACTCGAGGGTTCGATGTTGGGTAATCGATAACTCAGTTACACGATCGAAGTATAGCGGGATATGGCGAATCAAAAAATGATTTGATACTTATAGAAAAGTTCGTCGAGAACTTGAATGCATGCAATACGAGCTAAGTCGAGCTAAGTCAACATTGATGCAGATTCAAAGTTGACCCTCGCACTATCGAAATTGATATAACCTATTGAAAATTGATACATAAGAAAATGTAAGCACAATATGAGAACACAAAATGGGGCAGGACTACGATATCGAGATTTTTGAAAATGGCAATACGGAAGTGTCGAACTGATTGATCGTAAACTTTATGATTGATCAGGGTGAGACTATAAAGTCATCAACGATTGTTTCAATGCGTATAGCATCTCGGGTGTTGACCGGGGGTAGAAAGACTCGAACTCAATACGAGTAGATATTTCGTGAATTGTAGAACTACCGACGGTAGTGCATGAATTATTTGGAGGATAGTTGCGCATCAGTTGCACCGATAGTAATGGTTTTGTCCAGATTTGGGTTAGTCCCATAGAAATGGTCGAAATGTGATTTGGCTCCGAAATAAGATATAGCATGGTTCGTAGTAACTTTTATTCGTTAATGATCCATAATTATCGAGCAGCATCGGGACAGTTGATCCTAGAAGACTTGACCGCCAAATCAAATTGAATGTTGCAGACCCATAATATGACCCATACGATGTCGTATATAAAATTGTAATGGTAACAAATATAATGCGTTGCATGTTGACGATAAGTCTAGGCGATTTTGAGAATCGTGCTATGCACGAGAGTGAGTGGTAAGAGAATGACTTACGAGTTATGTCGTTAGATTTGGATTCATCTTGCAATTGAGCTTGTGTGAATCGAACTTATATTTGATGTTGCGAGACGGACAAGTTTGTAATTTGGCTAGAAATTTTCTACTCGATAGGAATCAAAAGTAAGACGCGTCGTAGAGACCTTCGTGTCAAAGCGATCATTGCCTTTGAGCATCGTCGACTCGAATTGAACTTTTATGTCAGATAGATTGTGGCCTTTGTGCAATGTCAACTTAAACTTGCGCCGGAAGAATCTCAGCACGGTGTCTAGGTTAGTCACCTAGCGGGCGTAGCCCTGAATGTTGATGCATTTGCAAGTCAACAAAGGAAATCGTGTCGAGATGAGTTGCAATGTGAAACTTCAAAAATAGTTGGGCAGCGACTTCGAACGCAAGACGTTGCGAAGATTCGTTGCGATCGGATGCGCGATGGCTTGACGCGACATATAGAATTGATGGTCTATACAAAAACTTATGAAAATAAGAAATACGATTTTTGAATCGCGTCGCATGCGACGATTTTGTTGAATGAATCACGTATTTATCAAATATACGTATGTGATAAAATTTCGAGAACAGTTGCTAGAGAAAAGTTCAATCAAGAGTACGAGATGGCAAGTAATTGAGGATAAGAAGTGGCATGTTAGCTTTGTTCCAAAAATCCTACAACTGAGCTTGGCTGAAATGCATATATTGGTAGGATGTCTAAAATATGTGTATGATTCCAAACAAAGTTATATGATCCAAACGATAGTGAGACGAGAACGTGAAACGATCTAGAGAAACACTTGGAATTGAGTGTTGGTTTCAGTTCGAGGACGAACCTTGTTTTGAGTGGTATATTATGTAATGTCCCGCTCCGTACGGTACATTATACTGAGTTATTGACTCGAAGAGTTGCGTTGACCTGATTAAGAATCGATGCGAATCGATACAAGAGTACGTAGACCCGAGAAATACATTGGGTCGGATCGATGTAAAGAGTTACGTTGGCCCGAACGAGAGAAATGCTTTGAGTCGCTTCGACGATTCTAAGAAATCGAATCGATGCAAAGGCACAAGTCTGATTCGAACGAATATTAATTTTAGTTGGTTTCGTGTGCAGGCTATACATTTACGCTAAAATATAAGAGGTTAGCATTTTGCCTTATTTACAACGGGATCCGCAAAACCAAATCACCGTCTCGCAACGGACTGAGGCATAGGCTCGGTAAGCCAAATTGGTCGTATAATTCAATGAAGCACGAAGTGCTCGAATGTCTAAGTCAGAAGAGTTGTCCGTGCAACGAAGTAATGAAATTGAGCCGCATCGGTTCGGCAAAACGACAAGGCGTATCGGCTTAAGGTGGAAGGACTTTGACTCTTCTTTTCTAGTCCGTCATGCCTAATTAAAATGTAACGGTGTATGCTAAGTTACCTATCGAGTCTACGGGCGTAGCTCGAAAGAGAGAAACCGTAGTGCATGTCGAATACTAGATAGAACAATTGAAATGAAACATATATCAAATGTACAAGTCGCTGTTGAACATTGAATATCGCAAAGGCGAGCGCCTCGGTACACAAGCCATAAGAACATGGGATAACTGTGTCGATAAGTGCCTCAGCACACGAGTCATTCATGCCTTCGCACACGAGTTAGAAGGCTAGCACATTGAAAGACTATTGAGGCGAATGCCCTAGTGCACGAGCCATGAGCATTGAAAACTAAGGCATAGAGCATGGAAATACGGTATCGAGGCGTACATCGCATGCATGATTCGAAGGATAGAGAACAATTGTGTCAAAGCGTACGTACGTGCACGAGAATTATAATAAAATGGCTTCGTTGTGAAGAGAACAGTTGTGGCATGAATGTGACAGAACTGTCGAATGTGGCACGATGCCTTGGAAATGTTCGGGACCTTCGGATCGTTCATTTGAAAACATTGAGTTGGGGCATGGTGCCATATAACATTGAAATGAAGAATAAAATCATACAAAGAGCAAAAAACATAGAAAGAGAAAGAAAGAGTGAGAATTGAAAGAAAGGAGAATGCAAGACGAAGTGAAGTCTGAGTTTCTGACTTAAGACTATGTTTGGTTGTATGAGGAGTGTGTTGCATGATCAAATGGAATATGGATTAACCCGTGCACATATTTGTTTCCTCGAACAGATCACCAGGGCATCGGGACTGTTCGACCTAGGAGGAATGAATAATCGGTGACTTTGAGCACCTGATGCATTGCGGGACCTTCAGTAAGGATAGCAAACTAGGCTGAATGGGAGCGTCGCTATTGCCGTTGATAAACATAATTCTATTCTGACATCTGTGAATATCAGTGATCTTTATATAGATAGGGGCCGGTGAGCTGAATGACGCAGGCACGGAGATCCTGGTCAACGATCACTTATAACATAACAGGGAAAGAATAGTAGGTATTCACCTTGCATTGGCGCAAGGGCGAATGCCTCGAATCGGTAACAAGTCGGCACAAAGGAACACGAGAATTGTATGTTGCTTGCTTGCTTGTTTATATAAATCAAACATAACATGCTTACCAGGTAATATGTTTTATTGCTTTCGAATATGCCATGAAACTCACCCTAAGGCAAGGATAGAAATATCACTAACTTCTATGCTGCATGATTCAATACACTACTTAATGTCGGTCTAGTAAAGTGGGTCTTTGATCAGTACAACAAGGATGAAAGTACTAATCTCCTATTAGTTTGCTAGCAGGTTCAATGAATGGTCTGCTCGTGGTGGAGCTTCGCTTAAACGTGTTGAGGTATGGAATACCATAGCGTATTGAGGCGTTCAACCGCATTGACGCTCGGACTTGCAACATGATGATGCGGCCGAGATATAGAAGACATGATGTATGGAACGGTAAAATCCTTTGTCGGCAAGAGAGAACTTGAGTGTTATAAGCTAATCTAGCAAATTTAGTTGGGCTATTGAAAGCATTTGTAACCTCAGTTCATTTATCAATAAAGAGAATTGTTTCGTATACTCTGTTTCTTTCGCTGCTAAATAACAATATCAAAGATAACCATTTGAGAACTTGTCATCTTGTTTTGTACGAGTGCAACTCCAGACTCGTACGACATCACACTCTAACAAGGACGATAATTCGGATATATCGATGCGAGGACGAGCGATTTTTTGGGTCGGGTCGGGACGTGACACTCTTCGTGTTTTATTTAAAGTGGTTGAGCCATCTCTTTGAAGGCTATCACTTGAGCTTTAAATTTTCTCAACTACCAAGAGCTTCACTATTACTACTCTACCAAAAGCTTTAATTTGTCATCCAACCAAAAGTGCTAGAGTATTCAAGAGTTGTAATATTTGATCTTCAAAGTGTTCTAGAAGATCAAAAGCTTTCTTTCTTTCAAGTTGAAGTTGACGAGCCTTCGGAGGAAAACTCGTGTGTAAGAAGTTGATGAGCCTTCGGAAGAAAACTCGTGTATAAGAAGTTGACGAGCTTTTCGGATCCAAACTCGTGTTGAAGTTGACGAGTTCTTCACATCCAAACTCGTGTGTAACTATTTACTCAAATAGTGAATTAAAGCTGGAGAAAGTTCCGGGACTGGAGTGTCCCTTGGAAGGATACCAGGATACATCAAGTGTTTGAATTTCTCTCATATTTATTATTCTTTAAATTGCTTTTATTTTTGATAATTATTTTATTATCATATTCATCCCCCTCTAGGATTCTACATAATTATTGTGTATGTGATCCATTAGACTCAACACCAAGATGGCCACATAGGATCATGTAGATCTTGATCTAAACCAACATACAATAGGTTCAATAATATGGTCCAATATCCAACTGGTTAGTCTGTCAATGCATACTTTCTTTGACACTTATACTGCTAGCCAAGATTGACATCCAGAAGAGTGTCATAGCCTGCACATGATGTGGGAATGTTTAGTGGCATATACTGAAGAACATATCCATGTACAATAATCGTATAACTCGGTCGTATTACCAGACATGTATAATATATCGAGTCATATTTGTCATAGTAATTATGTGTCTCCATCTTGATCTTGTTTGTTCTTCGACCCAAGTAGAGAGTGGGCATGACTGATTTTAAATTTGGTTTTTTTTTCTAAGGGCACCACCAATTTTACTTGGGGGCAGCCCAAAAATGTTTATAAATATTACAAGTTTGCCATCAGTTTTTTTTTACTTGGGGGCAGCCCAACATTAGGTATAAAAGACAACTTTTCTAATTTTTCTCTCTCTCCCTCTACTCTTTTCCTCTCTCCCTCAACTCTTTTCTTCTCTCCCTTTACTTTTTATTCTCTCCTAACATTTCTAGGTCATAGAATTAAACCCTAGTCCAAATTTTTTCCTAAAATTTTCTTCCTTTCTTTTCGAGAATTATCTCCAAAAAAATTCTCCTATCTCAATCATGTTTGGCACAAATTTTTTCCCAAATTTGTCTAAGATCAGCTACCAAAAAAAGTTTCCACTCATACTCAAAATCAGAAAACATAAATATTAGGTTTAGAATCACTTTAGGGTTCATGAATGAATTTTTTGAACATAATCTCGCATATTTCTTGAAACCCTAACCCTAGAACACGACAAATCGTTGTGGCCGTTCGGCTGCTACAGTCGTGACTTACAACATTAGGACTGCCAAGGTTGTGGCAGCCCTAATGTAAAGTACACTACACCAAAATGGGTATTTAGGAACACTAGGTATTTCTCAATTTGGAACGCTTATTTTGGGTTCCTAGGTTCTGGAACATATTAAATATGTTCCGAATCAAGGAAATGTTCCTAATAAATTTTATTTTATTTTTTAGAAAAAATATTTATTAAAATACGGTTATTTAGTGTTCCAAATATGTTCCAAATTGGAATTACATCATGTGCATATATAGGTACTTGTTAAATATAGCTTCCTAGCAAAAAAAAAAAAAAATTCACCCAACCTAAACCTAAACGTTCCAAACATTTCTTTTTTCCTCTTCTCATATTCCATAGTTTTCGTCTCCCTCTAAATCAATTTTTTCTCCCGCCATTACTCTCCCTCCATCTTCTTCTCTCCATCAAGCTCGTGCATGCTCGCCATCGAGGGAGGTTTGTAGGTCGCCATTCGCGTACGACAGCCATCGCCGAAGGATTTGACACGACGCCGAAATAAAAGGGTTTGAAGGCATCATCCACCAAGGAAGATTTTGTGCATGATTGCCATCATCCCTAAGGAAATTTTTTATAGGTGATTCTTCCATGTACGATCGCCCAATTTTTTTTCTAGGGTTTGTTCTTTCTATTTTCTTTGTTTACTCTAGAATTTTCATTGCTTGTAGGCAGGGGCGTAGGCACATGGTGTCGAGGGGGCAGGGTTGTACACCCTGGAATTCATTTTTTTAAGTATAGCCGTAGGAGCAAGACCTTTCTTGTCGATGAATATAATGCTACAGTGGTGACCGAGGAGATGGTAGTGATATGCATCCTTCACGTGATAAGCTGCTCTAGTTTCTATGCATAGGAAAATTTATTATGTATAGTAACTTGGGAAATATGATATTCCTCTGGCTAGAGAGAGAGAGAGGGGAAACTCGTGAGCAGAGGTGGATGGGAAAGTTGAGCTGACGACATCATCCTCCATCCATGTACGCTTTTACTTGTCGGCATCATCCACCATCCATAAACATACTCACTTGTAGGACTTGTAGTATTTTCTATAGTGGATGGTGAATAAGAATTACAGAGGTTGAAAATTACTGATTTTTTCTTTCTTGTTATATATTTATTCATACAGTACCATTTTACTATTCATGTTGACTTTTATTATTATCTTAGAAACATACATTTAACTTTTATAAATTTCAGTATAGCTTTATTTTAGGACTTGTTTTTGTGAGAATTATACTCATAGTACTTATTTGGTAGTAAGTATAAGTGATGCAAGTTTATGGTTATATTTCTATCCTGACCCTCAAACAAAAATTGAGCATAGCCTCTATGATCGGTTTCCACAATCTTCACTAAACATGATACAAATTAGGCGACGTTACTCACATGCTGAACACCCCGTCGTTGACATGGAAGCCTGCTCACATGCTGAACACCCATCTAGTGCAAAGTTTTGTAACAATGCGAACGGTCTGCCAAACATAATTTAGACAAAAAAAGTACAAAACTTGTGAGTGAAGTACTAGAAATGAATTTTGAGTGGTCAATAGTCGACGGAGTACAAAATGTAACCATCTGAGATAATCTGGGCATAGCTTGATGATTGAGGGGGTCTATCAACTGTATGAGATAGTCTTGACGTGCATATCTTGATGATTTAGGGAGTCTACATATAGGTACAAGGGTCTGAGACAAGGTGTCGATGACCATAAAAGGCTTTTCTCAAGCAATTGGTATAAACAATTTCTAATTTCATATTATTTGGCCTTTAATACGAAGACTTATGTTTATGTGGGGTTGGCATGGTTTTCCTGATGTGATGTTATAAATTTTATGTGCTGACTGAATTCATATTTGTTGCAATTTTATGATCTTTCAGGTGCTAGGGCTGCGTAGGTGTGTTGAAGAGATTGTTTTTTCTTATACCTACCCGAGACTTGACTTGGAGGTTAGTACAATGGTATTCTTGTCTCATATTCACATAAAGTATTCATGCCTAGCCATTATATTTTCTTATAATGAGCTTTCTTATTTTATATTAGGTTTCAAAACACCTGAATTATTTGTTGAAGGCACCTTTCTGCATACATCCTAAAACAGGTAAACATCTATTTGCTTTAGAGGCAATATATTACTGATGCCGTCCGTTTTTAGTTTTTGAAAGTCATTAGCTTATAATTGCTATTGAGCAAGCCTACTTAGAGTGACATGTAGCAGGCCTCACCTATTATTGTAAAGATTCAGGGATCCAAATTTTCAAGCAAGTACCTATTCAAGGTCTATGAGGGAAATTATATCATCTATTCATCCTGTTCTTCTTGACTATAATCATTTTGGACGAACGTTCTTAAACTATGAACTCTCTTTAGTGTCAATAAGTTGCTTTTGATCTTCTATTTTTTGAAAATGCACCACTATCCCCAAAACCAGCAGACTTTTTATTATTATCTTTTTTGTCTATTACTTGTCTTCAATCTCTTTTAAGGGACACCTCTTATATATCATTAGAAACTATGTTATCCTTTTAATGTCACTCATTTTCGTTAGCCACTAACCTAGCAGCTCCATTCATGGTCTGGTTATTTCTCCTACACTTGCTTTTGTGGTCAATCTTGGATGTCTAAAATACACCCTATCATTTAAGTAGTTATCTATATACATTTTATTGCATATATTTAATATTTATATGATTGACCGTGAATCTTTATGTTATAAAACCATATGAGTCATTTTCATTGCATTGTCAGTTTGATTCTGTTGCTATTTTAGGCAAAATAAATTACATAATCCAAATTCAGAAATGAAGTTTTCTTGGCAATGTTATGTAATATATTAATCAATATTGTTGATACAATACTCAGTTATGATAGCTTCAACATTGTTGATTCAGTACTCAGTTATTTGATTAGTTAATTGAGAGGGCCTAAACTCCATTCTTATAGATTGGAGCTTATAAAGCCTCCCCTAATCTTCATTAACCAGTCAAACCAATATGTTGTTGTCCCCTTCATTTGAACTGAACACACCCTCACCCTATCCCATTCTGGAACATTGTAGTAATTAAAATAGTGTGCCACTCTCAATAACCATTCTTCCACATCCATATTTCTATCGAAATCTGGTATTTGGGGTCTTAAAGTAGGTTGTCCCCAAACCCGCCCTTGATGAATGATGAAAGGTGCTCTCTGTTGAGAATCAATAAGGGACTTTTAGTCCCACATCGGAATATATAGTTTGTAGAGGAGCTAGACTCCCTATATATAGTGAAGCAGTCCATCAATAAAATTATCAATCTATTATTTTCTACATGGTATCAGAGCCATAACTCTCTCTCTCTCTCTCCATAAAACAAAATTTCCCCCCCTCATCCAGTCCCGCCCCCCCTCCTATAGCAGCCCCGATCCTGTAGCAGCCTGTAGCAGTCCCGCCCCCTCCTCCTGTAGCAGTCCCGACCCCCCCTCCCCGACCCCCTCCTCCTGTAGCCTCCCGCCCCCCCCCCTCCTGTAGCCGTCCCGCCCCCCTACTCCAGCCCCGACCCCTCCTCCTGTAGCCGCCCCGCCCCCCCTCCTGTAGCCGACCACCCCCCCCTGTCGCAGCCTCCCCCCTCCTCCAGCCCCGACCCCACCCCGCACCCCTTCAGTAACGCCCCCCCCCTTTCCAGGAACCCCCCGACCCCCCCCCCCCGAACCCCCCCCCGACCCCCCCAAACCCTAACCCTAACCCTAGTTTTTTTTTTTTTCATGGAAACCCTAAGCCTAGACCTAGCAGCCCCATCAAACCCTAACCCTAGCTGTTAAAAAAAAATGGCGTATATATTTCGAATAGAGACGGCTGTCAAATCTTTATTTGCACCAACTCTGTTCCATGCTTACGCCGTTTGGAACTAACAAATGCTTTATTTGTTATTCCTTCTTCACATCAGGATCTATGCAGAGACTGATCATGTCTTCTCTGGTGACCTGACGTGTTCACTTTACATGCGTGCGCCGGTGCTGGCCAAGTTAGTAGCGCATTAGTAAAGTCTCTGACGTTGAAGAAGACGACGTCGACGACGAAGACGACGAAGACGACGAAGACGGCGAAGACGACGACGTTGGGTCAGTTGCAGATTCCGACGACGACGAAGAAGACGACGAATTGAGTTCAAAGTTGCAGATGCCATAGATTCGATCAGTGGCAAACTGACGGCCGATGAGATGAAGGCCTTGGTTGATGATATCTTATCCAAGAGATTAACTGAGGTAACCCCACGTGTGATCCATACTGATGTGGATCCGTCGCCTTACAAAATGGGGAAGCTGGAGAAACTGGAGACGAAGTTGGAAGGAACTTCCAACTACTTGAAGTGGTCGCGGCAGGCGATGCGGACACTGAAGGGACGTGGCTTGGTTGGCTATGTCACTGGCCAAGCCAAGGCGCCAGCCGATCACTCCACGAAGGAGTTTACTGTGTGGGAGATTGTCAACAACGTCGTGGCTGGGTGGTTGACTGCCTCTTTAACCGACCAGGTGTCGGGTAATGTCGAGGCTATGGAGGCTGCTGCTGATATATGGCAGACTCTCAAAGATATGTACTCCGGCTCCGGCAACCCTATACGAGTCTTTCAACTGCAAGATAAACTCGATAGGGTGGCCCAAGATGACCATACCATCTCTGAGTACGCGGCCCTATTGAAGAAGTATTGGTCTGATCTGGATCATTATGATCCTCTTGGGATGGAAGATGCACAAGTCGAACCAGCCTTCGCAAAGTACTTTCAGACGTTCCTGGCTTATATTTCCCGGCAGCGTATGATGAAATTCCTGAAGGAACTACACCCTATATTTGAGCAGCGACGGAATATCCTCCTTTCCCAACCCACGCTTCCGACCTTGGAAGAAGCTATCGCTGTCATGACACAGGAAGAAGCTCGACTGAAGTTGATGCCCAACAAGGGCTCCTCCCAGGGGGAGCCAGCCGCGGTTGAAAAGTCTGCCCTTGCTGCCTTTAATGAACCTCCATCTATGGGTGGTGTTTGTCACAATTGTGGTGACTCCGGACATTACATCCGATTTTGTCTAAAACCCTTGCACAATCAGTCTACTGATCGAGGACGGGGTCGTGGAGACCGACGTGGTGGTAGAGGAGGATATGCTGGTCGAAGGGGCGGCCATAAAGCAAATCTGGCGGAAGAAGGGGGAGAGCATCACCTGGCTGAAATAACCCCGCTTGAGCGGGAGTTCCTTGAGAAGTTGCGTGGCACGAAGCTGGGTTCGGCCGACAGTCCTGGGGCGTCTTCAACCTCGGGAGATCACTTCACTTGCTTTGCCCAAACCAGCACCGATGATTCTGCACGTGCTCTTACATCTATCCATCAGCCAGGATAGATTATGGACTCTGGGGCATCTCGCCATGTCACGGGGTCCCGTGGTGCGTTTCGAGAATATACTCCCCTACCATTGCCGGAGAGTATTCAGACCGCTGATGGTACATCCAGCCCTGTAATGGGTAAAGGCACTGTCGCATGCACCCCTTCCATCACTCTAACCAATGTCCTTCATGCTCCATCTTTTCCTGTCAATCTTCTATCCATTAGTGCCATTATACTTGATCTTAACTGTACTGTTTCCTTTGACATTCCTCAGGTGACTTTTCAGGAGAAAGGGACAGGAAGACGACTTGGGACTGGCACATGGCATAAGGGGCTGTGGTATTTAGACAGGACTGGACTGGACAAAGCATTGGCTTTCTTGGTAGCAGATGCACCACCAGAAGCTTCCTGTCGCAGTGTTGAAGCCGACTTGCTACTCCGCCACCAGCGTGTCGGTCATTCCTCTTTTCCAGTTATTGGTCGAATGTATCCGTCCTTATATCAAAGGGCTAATAAAGAGAAGTTATTTTGTAATGCTTGTGCTTTGGGAAAACATACCAGAAGCTCGTATGTGAGCACAGGGAATAGGAGTTCAGCTGCTTTTGACTTGATACATTCAGACGTATGGGGCCCTTGTCCTACAACCGGGATTAACGGCTTTCGATGGTTCGTCACCTTTATTGATTGTTATACCCGTGTGACATGGGTCTACCTTCTGAAGAATAAAAGTGACGTCCTTGAGGCCTTTCAGGACTTTCATCGACGAGTGGAAACACAATATGGCGCTAAAATTAAGTGTTTCCGATCCGACAATGGGACGGAGTATACGAATAAGCGGGTTGCTGAGTATTTTTCAACTCATGGAATACTTCATCAAACTTCATGTGCTTATACTCCGGCTCAAAATGGTGTGGCGGAACGAAAGAACAGACACTTGCTGAAAGTTGCACGAACGATGATGCTGGCTATGAATGTCCCGAAGCACTTATGGGGGCAGGCTATATTGACGGCCTCTTATCTCATCAACAGAATGCCATCTCAGGTATTGGACTGGAAGACACCATTGGAGATGCTTACTGGAGCTAATACATACACTGTTCCACCAAAAGTTTTTGGATGTGTATGCTTTGTCCAGGATAATCGGCCAGGCATTGGCAAACTGGATCCTCGGGCAGTTAAATGTGTCTTTGTCGGTTACACGGCGACTCAGAAGGGTTATGCCTGTTGGAGTCCAGTCGAGCGGAAGATGTTTGTCAGCATGGACGTTACTTTCAGAGAACTCGAACCATACTATGGTTCGGATGAAGGATCCGCATTTGGTGACACACCTAACACAGATGGTGTTCGATGTGAGGGGGAGATAATAAACCCAAATGTGGTCGTCGGATCGGTTCCGTGTCCGGTTGTAGAAAACTGGACAAAAAGGGGGAGGGCACAGTGACTCAGATACAGAAAATGAAGAAGAAGATCCATATGTTACGCAGGGGGAGCAGCAGACAAGGGAAAAGGAGCTCCAAGTCTACAAAAGAAGACAACAGAAGTCCAGTACTGTGCCTATGCCATGCCCTGTGCCTACTGTACCAAGTCCCTTGTCTACTCCTGCTCCAACTCCTGAAGATGTTGCCCCCGCACTGAATCACTCAGATTCTGATGCGGATCTCTCCGACTCGGATGGTACGATCTCTCCACCACCTATTGCTCCCTTAAGGAGATCTTCTCGCATCAATGCGGGTAAGGCTCCTGCTCGTTTTGATGATTACGAACATAACATTGTGAACTTCTTGTCTTATTCTAACATTTCTTCGAATTATCGAGCCTTCATTGCATCGTTAGACTCTACTTTGTTGCCCAAGTGTTGGCAGGAAGCAAAGAAAGATCCAAGGTAGAAAGCTGCAATGATGGAAGAACTTGGAGCACTGGAGAAAAATAAGACATGTGAGCTGGTTCCATTACCCAAAGGGAAGAAAGCTGTGGGATACAAATGGGTGTACACAGTAAAAGAGACGCCAGAAGGAAAAGTTGAGCGGTACAAGGCGAGGTTGGTTGCAAAAGGATTCACACAGTCATATGGAATAGACTATGATGAGACTTTTGCCCCAGTAGCAAAAATGAGCACCGTACGAACTCTGGTCTCCATTGCAGCGAACTATGGGTGGAAGCTGTACCAGTTGGATGTGAAGAATGCCTTTCTTCATGGGGACCTGCAAGAAGAAGTATACATGGAGCTCCCGCCTGGGTGCTATGCGACGGAATCAAACGGAGGGACGTCGCAAGAAAAGGTGTGTAAACTGAAGAAGTCACTATACGGGCTTAAGCAATCCCCTCGAGCCTGGTTTGGCAGATTCAGAAAGGCTGTTACAGGCATGGGATACCGTCAAACAAATGCAGATCATACGTCTTCCTTCAGCATGCAAGAGGCCACATCACTATACTTGCTGTATATGTGGATGATATAGTGATCACAGGTGATGATGAAGTCGAGATCACTAAACTGAAGTCAAAACTCGCGAAGGAGTTTGAAGTGAAAGATCTAGGAGCGATGAGGTACTTTCTAGGTATCGAGGTGTGTGAAGGCGAACAAGGAATTGTTCTCTCACAGAGAAAATACACACTAGATCTGCTGAAGGAGACAGGGATGCTGGGATGCAAAGCAGCGGTCACTCCAATTGACCAGAAGTGCAAGTTGGAAGCAGAAGCAGGAGAGCCCGTTGATCGTGAAAGATATCAACGACTTGTAGGAAGATTGATTTATCTGGGACACACTCGCCCTGATATCTCATTTGCGGTGAGTGTAGTGAGTCGCTACATGCATGATCCAAGAAAGGGTCATATGGAAGCAGTATTTCAGATCTTGAGGTATCTGAAAGGAACGCCGGGAAAGGGGCTATGGTTCAAGAAGAATGGACGCATAGAAGTTGAGGGATACTGTGATGCAGACTGGGCGAGCTGCATAGACGACAGAAGGTCTACCACAGGATACTGTGTTTTTGTAGGAGGAAATCTGGTCTCATGGAGAAGCAAGAAACAGTCTGTGGTAGCACGGTCGACAGCTGAAGCAGAATACAGAGCAATGGCTCTGGGAGTGTCAGAGTTGCTATGGGTGAAAGCATTGCTGACAGAGTTGAAGCTGGATAAGGGAGCACCATTGCGTCTTCTGAGTGATAGTCAAGCTGCAATAAGTATAGCTAACAATCCAGTTCAGCACAACAGAACGAAGCACATCGAGATTGATCGATTCTTCATCAAGGAGAAGCTGGAACAAGGGATACTGAAGATTGACCATGTCCGCTCAGAAGAACAAGTTGCAGACTGTCTGACTAAGGGTCTTAGTTCATTAAGTCTGTCGAAGCTATGTAACAAGATGGGGATGATCAATATCTATCGCCCATCTTGAGGGGGAGTGTTGAGAATCAATAAGGGACTTTTAGTCCCACATCGGAATATGTAGTTTGTAGAGGAGCTAGACTCCCTATATATAGTGAAGTAGTCCATCAATAAAATTATCAATCTATTATTTTCTACACTTTCAACTGACTGCCTATGTGAAATGGGGTTGATGTAGTTGAAGTTGAGTACTGCACAGGGCTGGGAGTAGTCACAGGAAATTTGGTATCCTGTTATCTGCTCTAGAGTTCAAATTTGGGGGCATAAGGGGTGTAAGCTCCCATGTGCTGAGGGATATGGTTAGTGTAATGTCCCATTGGAGGTACAGATAGAGGTACTCCCCGAGTACTTGGGGCAAAAGCCTGTAAACTAGGGTTTGTAGCATAGATATGTGGATTTTGGGGTATCATGGAAGTTTTTGCACTCGACATCACAGCAGCAAGCATAGGAAACTCATTCTCCTTCCTCGATCTAGCTAACGCTTCCAACACCCGATCAAATTTATCATTAAGTTGATGAAATTTACCATTTAAAGATTGGAATCTCTGCTCGTTGGCGGGAATCGATCTGTCGACTGGAGATCCATGTTGAGATCCATGGCAGCTCGAGCTATGATCCTCGTTAGACTACATAATAGGATCCAACCTGGCTTTGATACCAAATTGTTAGGTCCTTGACCTAACTATCCAACCGTAGGTGGAGATTTAAAGAATTTGGACATGAATTTACAGAGTTTCTGTGGAGGAGAATAAGAAGAAGTACGAAATTTTGATGTATATTAATTGGAATGTAAAGGAATACAATTGATATTGGAAAGGAATTTGAAATAAAATTGAAGAAGGCCAATCTCTGCATCTCCTCTCTCTCCCCTTATATACTGGTCACATGATTAAGGATTATCTAATCCTTTGATTAAAGTCTAACTAATTTAGCTGGCTTGGACCATTTTGATTGGCTGAGTTGTCCAAATTGTTGTTGAACTATCTAGGAAGTTTGATACTGAACTTCAGTATCTAATGCAGCTCCTACTACTAGAGTATCGGATAAGAGTGTCTGATACTGGTTTCTTCTTCAGTCTCTGATACTGAGTCCGTTTGTTGTAATATAATTAATTACTTTTGTTGCACAAATATGGATACAAATATTCTACATTTCACAGATAGATGCAATAGAATTAATTACCTTTCTTGCACAAATATGGATACAGATATGGGAACGAATGCGATATGGATACGGACCCCATGTTGCCTTGTTTGTGCAACATAGTTAATTATACAAATAAGAAGATTTCAGTTTGAATAGCTAGTCTTGTGTTCATTACTAACATGCTTTGTTGCTCAAAACCTCTCGATAACAATTTACAAATTCCCCTTGTGTGTGTCCAACATACAAATGAGTGCTCTTGCTCTCATGTCTCTCTTCTCCTTGTGTGTGTTGTCAGCAGTCCTAATTTGCATTAATTTTGTAACTGAATTGAGCAACTGGTACCATATTATTCTTACTTCACTTGGCCGAAGTTTAAACTTATGACGTGGATACATTTCTTTTAATGTTTAAAGCTTAACAACAGTGACCGTTAAGGGTTCATACCTTCTAGTCTTCCATGTGATGCATCATATCCCATATCTTCCAATATTTGATTTGATACATTATGTAGCTAAATTTTTGTTTTCTTATAAAGTACTTAACTGGATTGAGCATTGGATTTCAGGGAGGACAATGGTCATTAATATGGAGTACAACCAGCTTGATCCTTTACTTCAAGCAACTGGCCATGCTGATGGAGATGTCAACTGTAAAACAGGATTTTCTCCCAACCCTGGAAACATAAACCAGGTATATCTTTCTGTTATGTATTTGCATATAATTCACCAAATAGGATCATAACTTCTACTTTCCTCTGTATATATTTGAGTGGTTTCCTGGTATTTATTTTCTCATAAAAATATTTCTTATAATCTTATTAAAACAAACATGATCTCAAGGCCATAACTGGTAGCTGATGAACTTGTGCCTTAACATTAGCTTTTCTTGACAACAAGGACCTATCATTCATCCCAAAACATTTTTCATTAGTTACATTACATAATTCTTGTTCTTAAATTATAAAATCTCACTTCTGAGACCGAACAAAGTTCTCATGTAGCCGTTGGCTCCTTTATTCCACCCTCCTTAGCTGATAGTTATAGAATTTTATGTAACATCGAATTTTCTTATATGAAACCTTCATGAGTTGTGCCTGATGTGTGTTTTGGCACCCTGCATTCATCCCAAAACAGGTGCCCTTTAATGTCATGTCAAATACATAACACGGACACTCCAAAATACACTAGGGCACGGTAAATAAATATCATGTGTTTCCATAATCTGTATCTTGGCGTGCCGTATTCATGCCCTTGCAACATTTGTGTATAGCCTTCAACCTGAAAACGACTGATGAGGTTGATTGGCTATGTTCCATATGCCATCATGATTAATCGATAAGAGGTAGTTTGAACAAATAAAAAAAAATCATACTTATATTTGACGGTTATTACTTTACTTAGGTGAGTTATTTGGGATAGTTCCACTCTTTGACACTCAACTTATTGTCTTATGCTTGTACATATGTTATACATCCTGCTTCCCTTTTTGAATACATTCTTTTGTGATGATGATTTTTTTTTTTTTGAATCTATGGTCTATTTTGAACTCTTAAGATGTTCTAGTGGTTTTATTTGTGTTTTCTCTTGCATATTTATATTTCTTGGAGACGTTAAGTACTTAAGGGTTTTTCAGCAGTGGGCATGGATCACGTGAGGGTACACCCCAAGTTTCTTCATTCAAATGCTAGTAGTCGTAAGTGGGCCCTTGGAGGTAAGCTCCTGGAATATGCTATTAGTGTGTGTTATAGTTTTTCTGTTCACTAAATTATCTCATGTCACTATATCTGTACAACTCCTAGTGAAATCGGCATGTTTGATTGTGAATTTACATACTAAGAACTAGTACACAATTGTGGGTTCTTCCAAATACATGAAAGATGTTCACATTCTATCTTCTAGATGCATGCATGTTGCATGCGAACATTCCAAGAAATTTAAATGTTTGTCAGTTCAGTATAACATTCCAAGAAATTGAAATAATGATATATGGTGCAAAATGCAAAACTAATAGCAGAGAAGAAAGGTATCAAATTTTAGTATTTTTTGCTTTTTGGTGATGGTAAGACTTGGTGCTTGCATTCTGGAGGATGCAGGTTCGACTCACAAGACAACCTCTCCGTACATTAAGGATAATGGTTATGTGCATCATGACCTTCCAAGACAATGCATTAGAGGGACTGTTGTTACATTAGGATGCCCTTTTCCAGTATTTTTATTACAATTCCCTTTTTCAGTATTTTTTATTTTTTATTCTAGGATGACACTAATCTCAGTTAGGCATATTAGATGTAGGGAGTTTTGGCACTGCAGTGCAGTTCTGAGAGTGTGTTTTGGCATACCAGCTGTGCTAGAGTTGTGTGTAGGAAGAGAGAACTGTGTGTAGGAAGAGAGAGCTGATGATATATGGTGATAACTGAGATTAGTGTGACTACAATTTAAACTGCAGGTAAGTAGTAGTGTGGGCTAGCAGGGAATGGGGACGAAAGAGCACGGAATGGTGATAACTGAGATTGGTGTTCTCATTTTTCCTAGGTCTATGAATATCAGGAAAAATGAGAACTAGTTTGCCACATATGGATCTAATAGCATTCTAGATTAGGGGCTATCCAATATTATATTCCCATCAGTTGTTTAGGAGAGTGTCGGCAAACATTGGTTTTTAAGGAATGGCAGTGAATGGCAATTTCGTTGATTAGAATGCAGCTAGACTTGGAGTGAATACACTAGTAGAACAAAACGCACAACAATTCCAGGTGTCTAGAAAATGGGTATTTGATAGAAAGATCAAAATATATGGTCCAAAGTTGGATGTTATGGGTTTGGTTATGCAAACCTTTTGCTAGCTTATTATTCTGTTTGTATTGCTAAAAGATTGTCAGACTTGGTAACACTGCCACATTGTGTAGCGAAAAATAAATCTACTTAGGATGTAGACCCTTTTGTCCAATTCTGATGCAGTATAATACTAATATTGGAGAAATATGCCTCTGAACTGCCCTTTTAGTTATCATTCAAGGCATTGGTAGGAGAATGATTGTTAGATAGTGGGATGAAACATTTGCAGGTACATTTAGCTTAATTATATTATTGTTAGTTTTTTCAATGATATTAACCACCAAATACATACTCTTGAATCTTGTTATGAACTTTGGTTATGGCATGAATTGGTTTTAGCTAGTAGAGGATGTTTTTCTTCAGATTTTACGTTGGAGCTTGTTTAGAGTTTTTCACACTTGATATTTATGATTGGATAACATTACTACATTATTTTCTTGCACTTCTCAATACAAGTTTCTTCTTCAATATTTGTATATTTGCTTGACATTTCTATATTTGCTTGACTATAATATTATACAAGGATAGGGTGCTTATATTTGAGTCTCAAATGGGGGTAAATTCTAATGCAAATGTTACAAATTGAAGTGTAGTATGATTGTGTAGACATAATACCATTTTAGTAGTTTAAGTTCCATTATTTAATTTCTTAATATGTCATGTAAACCAATAATCATTTCTTCTTTTTTTTTTCTTTTTTTCTTTTTGTTGATAATGAAGGTTTTCTTGCTAAGCACAACATACGGGTAGCAACTTCACTCAAGAAAATTTAGTATCATAGGAAAGCAACAAACCTCCGAAGAAAATTGACTTCAACCGACATGGAAAAGCAATTGGAAAGAGAGCACCTCACTTTATGCACCGTGTTGGCGAGATCGTGAAGTCACATGCATCCATCAAGTATACATAATGCCAGTTGCCGCTAGCGTTGTTCAAATTTCCATCATTTTGTTGTAATTTTTTTTTTGGAATTATCTAAATTTTTATATCTTTGTTGAGCTAGATTTATAGTATCTATAACTTACATTATACATACTCTTATTGTATGTTTATTTTATATTAAATTGATAGCTTTGGTTAATTTAATGGCTCTCTTGGATGTTGATTGAGGCAATGTATAAAAGTACGATAACATCTATTATGTGTTTTATGATTAGTTTATGAATTATATTTGTGGTTCAAAATAAAAATTGGTTGTAAAATTGAAATTAGGAAAATACATTGGAACATTAATAAAATGTTTCAATTTAGCCACAAGAATAATGTAAAAAATGTTGCAAATTTTATATAGGAACGGATGCAAAATGTTTCAGAATGACATTTAGAAACGTTTTAAAGACGTTCCAAGAAATACCTTCGGAACGAATTGTATGTGTTTCAAAAGTGAATTTAGAAACACTTGATAGACGTCCCAAATATATTTTAAGAACACATTATGTGTTCCAAAATCTACTTTAGGAACGCCTTCTAAACGTTCCAAACTAACATCTGATACGTTTTATAACTGTTCCTAATATTGCAACGCCAGTTTTAGGAACGGTATTTATATGTTCCTAAAAATATTAGGTACATTAAAAAACAGTTCCTAAATGCATTTTTTGGTGTAGTGGTAGTACTGCCAGACTTTCTGCAGTCCTACATTAAGTTAGGACTGCCAGGTCCCTGGCAGTCCTTACTTAATAAAGGACTGCCAGGGTGTTGGCAGTCTTGTATAAAACTCTCTGTGAAGAGAGTTTCATACTCCTGGCAGTCCTACTTGTAAGTCTCTGTGATGAGAGTTTTGAAACTCTCTATCACAGAGAGTTTCAATTAGGACTGCCACCCCCTGGCAGTCCTACACAAAAGGAGGACTGCTAGGGTGCTGGCAGTCCTAATTGAAATTTGTTGTTACTTCTAGTTTTAATTAGGACTGCCAGCACCCTGGCAGTCCTAATTGAATATAAGACTGTCAGGGGGTGGCAGTCCTATTTGTAAGTCTCTGTGATGAGATTCAGTTTGAAACTCTCATCATAGAGTTTTATAAATGGTCATTCTCCTGTGTTTTAACATTTGAATGGCCATTCTCCGTGTAATTTAGCACGGAGAATGTCATAATGTCATTCTCTGTACTAAATTACACGGAGAATGGTCATTCTCCTACGTTTAACACTGGGAATGGCCATTCTCCGTGTTATTTAACACGGAGAATGGCATTCTCCGTGTTTCTAACACGGAGAATGGCCATTCTCCTGCGTTTTAAGACTGGAATGACCATTCTCCGTGCTAAATTAGACGGAGAATAGCCATTCTCCGTGTAAATTAAGACGGAGAATGGCCATTCTCTGTATAATTTAGCACGGAGAATGGGCATTCTCCGTGTAATTTAAGACGGAGAATGCCATTTTCCGTGTTACTAACACAGAGAATGGTCATTCTCCATGTAAATTAAGACGGAGAATGCCATTCTCCGTGTTACTAACACAGAGAATGGTCATTCTCCGTGTAAATTAAGACGGAGAATGCCATTCTCCGTGTTACTAACACGGAGAATGGCCACCCTCATGCAAAATTAATATTCTTCGTGTTCTAACACGAAGAATGGTCATTCTCCTGCATTTTATGGTCAGTTAAAACTTTGGAGGGCCATAACTTTTGACTGGGAGGTCGAAATAAGGCCCGGTTTGTCGCAAAATGAGCGTATCTTCGAGGAGCCAAAAATTAACAGCTTCTTCCTTAGTCGGCCTTCCAAAATTTTAGAATCGCAAAAAAATGATGTTTGGACCTCCGTTTTAGCACTTTTGCCGTTTGTCTCGGCATTTCATAAATTCTCTCTTTATAAATAGGACTACCACCCCCTGGCAGTCCTACAAAAAAGGAGGACTGCCAGGGTGCTATCACAGAGAGTTTCAGTTTCAAACTCTCATCACAGAGAGTTATAAATTGGACTGCCACCCCCTGGCAGTCCTACATTAAATTAGGACTGCCAGGGTGCTGGCAGTCCTATTTGAAACTCTCTGTGACAGAGAGTTTCATTTTGAAACTCTCATTACAGAGGGTTTCAATTAGGACTGCCAGGACCCTGGCAGTTGGCAGTCCTATATAAGTGTAGGACTGCCAGGGTGCTGGCAGTCCTGATACTATATGAAGAATATCAGGAATTGGCCAACAACTTAAGTTTCTAAACGTAAATAACAACTACATATCAGACAACTACATATCCAACAAGTACATAAATAACAACATAAATCACAACTACATATCAGACAAAATATCCAACTTCAAAAAAATAACATAAGTGTCAACTATATATCCTTCAAAAGTCGGTCCAACAACTTAAGTTTTCAAACAACAAATATATCCTTCAAGTTTCAAACAACAAAAATATCTTTACAAAAACATCCATATTACATCTAACTAATGATCATTCCACATCCAACTACATATCATGCCGGGCCTTTGAACGAGACTCCCTATTTTTCATGAAGGGGAACTCGACCACGTCGTCGATGCGATCAAGCTCGTTGGCGACCGCGACACTAGTGTCACTTTGGCAACCTCTCCGGAGTGTCTGGGCCAATTCCTTCACCTTTTGAGACTATAAATGAAAGTATAAGTGAATTAAGTCTACAAACATGGAAATCTCAGTCTAATTACAAATACGAAACTCATCATCCTCACCAAACCAGCATACAAGACATTTTTGGAAGGAAGAGCTCCAATTGCTCCGAAGGCCACGGGACCCGGGTTTGTAGGGACATGCAGTCCCCCCCTCCCCCCCCCCCCCCCCCCCCCCCCCCCCCCCGCATATGAGCATCATGCATGCAGTTATCCACCCCCCCTCTATATGAGCAACATAGAGTACCAACCCTCCCCCCTCCCCCCCATTTCCACCCCTATATCTCATTACATTAGGACTGCCAGGCCTGTGGCAGTCCTAATGTAAAGCAGGACTGCCACAGTCCTGGCAGTCCTCTTTCACAAGAGGACTGCCAGGACTGTGGCAGTCCTGCTTTACATTAGGACTGCCACAGGCCTGGCAATCCTACTGTATTCAAACCCGACTGTTGCAGCCGAACGGCGAAAACGAGATGCTCGTTTGTCGTCTTCTAGGGTTATGGTTTCAAGAAAAAATGTGGGTTTGTCGTGTTCGAAAATTCCTTTCATGAACCATAAAGAGATTCTAAACCTAATTTAGGGTAAAGTGCATTTAAACCCTCCTTAGATGTTACGAAAACGCAATTAAAAACTCCCTGATTTGAAAAACCCAAAAGGTTACGAAAATGCTCAAATCACCCCCTAAGCTAACTTTTCTGTTAACGGGTGTTAAAATGGGATTGTGTTGACCATTTTACCCCTGGGCTATCTAATATTAACTTGTTAAAAACGGTTAGTTCTAAAATTATTTTGTTAAAAATGGTTACGCAAAAATACTTGTTAAAAAGTGGATAAATATTAACAAAGGAAAAATGGTCTTTGCTAGTAAAATTATTATTAAAATTATTTTAATTAATATTAACTTGTTAAAAACGGTTAGTTCCGTCAAAAAAGTGGATAAATATTATCTAATATTATTTTGTCATAAATTATTTTTTATTTAACAAATATATAAATATTTTTGGGAAAAACTGATAAATACAAAAAAAATCAATTCTTAAAAAATAGAAATGATGAAAAACTGGAAAAAAATACCAAATAAAAAACAAAAAAAATACTATTAAAATATGGAAAAAATAAAAAATAGACAAAATATTCCAAAAAACCAAAAAATGAGGATAAATCTTAAACAATGAAAAAAGACAAAAACAAAAACTATACAAATTTGAAAATAAAAGTCACTCTTAAAAAACTAGAAAAGATTATTAAAAAGATGAAAAAAATATGAAATAAAAACTAAAAAATGGAAACAAAAAACAAAATATTAAAAAGATTATTAAAATAACCTCCCGTTCTTAAAAAGATAGAATTCTCATGCTTGACGTCATTTTCGAAAATAAATATTTATAATCTAAATAGTAGATTTTCATCTTAAATTTTTTCTGGAAAAAAAAATCTTTTAACAAATATCCGGTTAGTCCTGAACTATCCAGCCATTTAACTTAGGGCATATTTTTTAAACCGTATTTGGAGCTAGATAACTGTAACTAATATTATATTATTTAATATTTTATAATAATTATAATCTTAATTAAAATTATAATCTTAATTAATAATTATAATCTTAGTTAATAATTTATTAATTACAATTTTATTATAATATTAATTAATAATAATTTAATTATAATTATAATTATAGTTAATAATTTATATATTATAATAATTTTAATTAATAATTTAGTAATCATCATTATAATCATCATTATAGTCTTACTTAATAATTTATTAGTCATGACTATTATCGTAATTATTTATTTATTAATTCTAACTGAAATTGTAAATCTTGGTACAAATTTATTTTTATCACATGTATTACTTAAACAAATAACTTAAATATTACTAAACGTGTTAAAAATCCAAAAATAAATTGTAAAACATGTATGTCGAAGCATGGTCCGGGTTCAGTGGCTGCCACCGCCTTTGTCGATTATCTAGGAATAGGCTTCCATAATTTCTATTTGGACGTCTTAAGAAAAAAAGGAATAAGTAAAAAAAGCTTCAAACATTAAATGAGAGCAAATAAGTAAAAAAAAATGAATATAAAAAAAAAATTACAGTTGAATTTGAGATCTGTAGGTAAGAAAAAGCTTCAATACATTAAATGAGAGCAAATAAGTAAAAAAAAAGGAATATAAAAAAAATTAAATATTATTTTTCCTTCCAACCAACCCGTCAAAAAATAAAAAATATAAACCTTAGGTTTTATGTTTCAAACAAACATTCTTATATATAGAGAATGAAAGAGAGCCAGCAGCCACAATGTAAGCATTAGGGGTATTTTGGGGAGTGCACTTTTTTTTATCCAAAATATGGGCTCTAACGGCTAGTTCTAACGTCATTTTGACGGAAAGGGCATTCCGAGCAAAAAACGATTTTGCGGGAGGTGCAAACTGCTTAAGTTTTCTAAAAGGTCTTATTTTACGAACGAGGCAACTCGAAGGAGGGTTTAAATGCACTTTACCCCCTAATTTATCAAAACTTTTTAGAGAATTAAAAATATTCTAGGGTTTTGAATAGAGTGTACAAAATTCTTGAAGAAATTAAGGAAGAACGTACCTAGATTCCGTTTGCTTCGACTTGCGTGTCATCTCTTCGAATCTACGAATGTTGTTGAAAAAATCTTGGTGGAGGAATTGAGAGTGGAGTGGTGGAAGAGAAGAAAGTAGGATTTTGGGAGAGGGAGAGGGAGAGTTCTCTTTTTTTCTTTTGGTGGAGAGATAGTGTAGAATGTGTTATGGGAAGGAATGAAGGGTTTAGGGGGTTGGGCTGTCCCCTAGCCAAATGTGGGTGCCCCTAGCAAAATCTTCACCTCCTAGGACTGCCCCCAAGTAAGGGTTGTTCCCTAGCAAAAAATGATGGTGCCCTTATAAAAAACCTTAAATTTTGACTGGGCCGATCCATCTCGAATTTGACTGAACTTGTCCTTTGTCGGATTGGTGGAGTTGCTGATTATTTTATATTTTTGTATATATTATCTTTTGGTATTCATTAGAGCATCATTAGTAAGGCCCATCCCATTTTCTAGATTCTAGATTTAGAATGTAGGAGCTCATTTTGTAGAATAATAAGTCTCATCCCTAGTCCCAATTTTTACAATTTCGGTCCCAACCCATCCATGGGTGCTAAGGGTTGGGCCTCCCAATTTCTAGATTCTAGATTGTAGAAACTCGTTTTGTAGAATAGTAAGTTCCAATTTGGAGCCCAACTTTCTAGATTCTAAACTTTATATTGTTTTTTTCCTACATTAATTTTTGACCACACAATTTTTGGGACCGGAGCTCACTTTATCATTTCCTACTATTCTCATACAAACCCAACCCATTCTACATTTACCTTTTTTTTGAAATTTTGGACTCCAAATTGCATTGGAGAGTCCCAACTACTAATGATGTTCTTAGGGTACTAGTGACAGAATTGATATATAAAATATCTGGAAGAACAGATATGAACGCACCTTAAATATCAGGACAGGCTGAACAGTGATAGGTGGCCCCCTTCCGTGGGTCCCACATAACCAACAGGACTAACTTTTTAAGCATTGACCGGATTCTCCGCCAGAATCAAGGGACCAATAGGACACGTGTCACAATGTGAAACCTCCTATGCTGTTCGGGCATTACAGCAGAAAAACATCCCTCCTCTTCTTTTATTTTCTTTTATCTGCCACTGATAAAGAACGCTCTCCTTCCTTCATTGTCCAAACCCAAACCCTAAAATTTGTTCAACAAAATTTTTTTATACAAACCCCCCAAAAACCAAAAAGATCGTCTCTGGCTCCTTCTATGTTGGGAGCTTCCAATTTTGTCGGTTCGATCGCAAAGTTTCAATCTTTTCTTTGTGGAGGGATTGGGAATTAGGGTTTTTTTGGGAATAATTTGGGGGTTGTTTGGGAAGGTTTCAGATGCAGGGAGAGGAACTGATTGAGCTGAAATTCCGGCTCTACGATGGTTCGGACATCGGGCCGATACGTTACGCGTCGAACTCTACGGTGGCGATGCTCAAGGAGAGGATAGTCTCCGACTGGCCGAAAGGTTGAATCTTTACCAGAATTTCTGCTTAAATTTTAGTCCTTTCTTTGTGAAAAATATCATCTTTATTGTGTCGGTGTTGTGTCCGTGTTGGACACGGCACGGACAGTACAAAGCGTACTAGGATACACCAGAACGGTGATTTAAAAGCCGAGTAAGGGGATTGTGCCCTGTCCTAGGAAGTACAGATGCTCCAAAATCTAGGAAGCACGACACTCAAAAAATCTATGCTACGTCATGTCGGATGCATATCGGACACACCATGGACACTCCAAACACAATAGGAAACTTCAAAATGTGTCTTTTCCGTTTCGCCATGTCCTTACCGTGTCGTGTTGTATGTGAGTTGCAATCGTGTGTTGATTTGCCACTGCCATAGGTCAGGTGGTGACATTGTCCAGTTATCTTCTCTGGATTGATTGAGATGCTTCCTTTTCAGGGATTCTCGAAAACTTTGTGGAAGATGGAGAAATGTGTAGAACTTACCAAGTGAACTAGCAGAGCTAGTAGCACAATCAACACAACAGTACAGTACTAACAAGAATTTGTATTCTTCTTACCACATTTTTAGGTTTTAGTTTTTTTTTTCAGTTCAACTGTAGCCAACTTTGACAACTGTGGAAAGGACTACCTTCCTTCCACATGAATGAGGTAAGGGCTCTTCCTGCTTCGAAGTTTTTTGTTTAAAATAAACCATAAAGCGCGCCTAAGCGCATATTTTCTTGGTTGCGCCTTGTCGAAAGGTGCGTCTTGGGTGCGTCCGGAGAAAGACGCCTCGCCTAGTGAGGGCGAGACGTGTCTTAGGCGCGCCTTTAACTACCATGATATCGTCCAAGGCGCAAGATGCAATTAAGGCGAACGCCTGAGCGAAGCGAGGCACAAAAAATAATAAATATAAAAATATGCATAAATAAATAAATTAATAATGTAAGTAATAAAATCAAATAACATATTAAAACCAACAAAAATATGTTGAAACATAACCAAGTGAACTAGTAGAACTGTAGTAGCAGTCAACAGAACTAACATGAACTTTTATTTTTCCTACAACACTTTTAGTAAATTTACTTTTTTCAGTTCAACTGTAGCCAACTTTAGCAACTGTGGAAATGACTACCTCCCTCCCACTTATATAAGGTAAGGGCTAGCTCTATGCCTCAAAGTTTTTTGTAAAAAAAAAAATAAGGTGTGCCTTTTATTGGTTGTGCTTTATTGAAAGACGCGTCTTGGGTGCGCCCGGAGAAAGGCGCCCGTCTAGTGAGATGTGAAGCGCAGCTACTGCGCCTTGCTGCGAGGTACGTCCAAGGTACGCCTTTGACTACCATGTTCCGACCAACTCTTATCGCTTCCCTTTCACTTTTTATTTGGGCCTAAAATTGTAGTAGCTATTGAAATTTTCCGGTTGGAGGAGATTGATGGAAGAAGATGGAGTCGATTGGTCGACCGAATACCTTGATTGCCCTCATGAGGATCCTGTAGTCCAGTTTCGTGCTCGCTGCAATGGTCCTCATGTTGACCTATCAATTTAGTAGGAGATACCCTCTGTTAGGTCTAATTATTTTCTGCATTAGTTGGGTCAGATTATTTTCTAGTATATGCACATTTAAGTCTTGATTTTTCGCTCTATGTAAAGGATTCAGATGAGGTGACTCCCATGTAAAGATGCCCTTTTTAATTGTAGAATATAATAATGGGATGATTTTTATTAATGAGAGTTACATATATATAGGAGAGACTAACCCCTTTCACTATTGTTCTACCCGATGTGGGACTAAAGCCCAATACTACTAATACTTAACACCCTCCCTCAAGCTGGAACATAGATGTCAATTATGTCCAGCTTGTTACGCATAAATTGAACCCGAGGACCCAAAAGAGACTTTGTGAAGGTATCAGCTATCTGATTACTGGTCCTCACGTGGTGAAACTTTATTACCCCCTTTTTATACTCATCACGGATAAAGTAAATGTAGATTTCAATGTGCTTTGTCCTTTCATAAAATACATGATTGATAGCAATATGGATAGTAGACTGGTTATCACACTACATATCTGTTGTTTTAGATTTTTTTCTCCCAGCTCTTGTAGAAGATGCTTTAGATATAACACCTCTGCTGTGCCATGAGCAATCGCTTGATATTCTACTTCCGAACTTGATCGTGTGAAGTGTTATCACGCTCTGCTTCTTGCTCTTCTACGATATCAAGTTTCTGTCAATAAATACCGAGTAGCCTGATGTAGACTGTCTATCTGTCAGACTTTGTAACCACCATTTTTTCAAAATTATAAGTTATAATCATTTATCTATTACTTTAATTATTATTGCTAAGATTAATTATTTTCTAATTAGTGATTAGTTAATTAATCCTAATTAGTGTTTAGTTTAAGGTTAACCTATGTTTAGGTTAATAAAAGTATCATGTTTAGGTTAAGAATTAATCTTGGATTAGAAATATCTAGATATTTCTCACATCTTTAAAAACAAATATCTTCATTCCACCTCTTCAAACATAAAGATCAAAGGAGGCTTCTATGAGAAGCTAGCCATCTCACCATCACACCCCACACCCCCACCCACCATGGCCACCCACCTATAAACACCCCTTCATGAAACCATTCCATTTTCTCTTCATTCCACTTTTTTTTTCTCCAAAGTCACTCTTCCAAACTTCTTTCCTCACAACCCTAAACCCTTCAAAGGTGGAACCAAAAGCTTGAAGGCTCAAGGAGTTTGCTAGAGGAGTTTGAGACTAGAAGGAAAAGCTTGGACTAGGTTTTGAGTCTAAAACTCATTGGTTGTACTTGGGAGCCCTTCCCAAGAGGTAAATCCTATTTTTTTCTAAGACTTTGTAGAGTAATAATTAATCTAGAAATCCATAGAAAATTCACTAATTCCTAGGCCTAATTTGAAATAATGATACTTGGTTGTATCATGAGTTTTGATATCTTAGATTGATAAAAGTGTATTGGTATCCTATATATAGTTATAGTGTATTGGTATACTAAAACTCGTGATACTACCAAGTATTATTATTTGAAATTAGGCCTAGGGAATATTGAATTTTCTATCGGATTTTAGATTAATTATTACTCTACAAAGTCTTAGGAAAAAATATGGTTTACCTATTGGGAAGGGCTTCCAAGTACAACCAATGAGTTTTAGACTCAAAACCTAGTCCAAGCTTTTCCTTCTAGTCTCAAGCTTCTCTAGCAAACTTCTTGAGCCTTTAAGCTTTTGGTTCCACCTTGGAAGGATTTAGGGTTATGGGGAAAGAAGTTTGGAAGAGTGACTTTGGAGAGAAAAAAGTGGAATGAAGAGAAAATGGAATGGTTTTATGAAGTGAAGGGGTGGGGGTGTTTATAGGTGGGTGGGGGTGTGAGGGTGAGGTAGCTAGCTTCTCATGGAAGCCTCCCTTGATTTTAGGTTTGAAGAGGTGGAATGAAGATATTTGTTTTTGAAGACGTGAAATATCTAGATATTTCTAATCCAAGATTAATTTTAACCTAAACATGACACTTTCATTAACCTAAACATAGGTTAATCCCAAACTAAACACTAATTAGGATTAATTAACTAATCACTAATTAGAAACTAATTAATCTTAGCAATAATAATTAAATAAATAATTATGACTTGTAATTTAAAAAAAATGGTGGTTACAAATCTACCCTCCTTAAAATAGTTTCGTCCTCGAAATTTAAATATAGATACAACACGAAAGGGAAGTAATAGAAAGTTACCTCACGGTTCGAAAAGATAAGGGTATCGCTTTCGCATCTCATCCTCTTTCTTCCAGCTGGATTCACCTAGAGAGTGATGCCTCCAAGCGATGCGAACAAAGGGAACAGTTCGATTGTGCAACACTTTCTCCCTAAAATCCATAAATCCCATAGGTGCTCGTAGTTGAGGCTTGGTCCTACTTCGATCTCTAAGTAATCCAACACATGGCTAAGGTCGGCTGCATATCGTCTCAACTGGGATACGTGAAACACGTTGTGCACTCCATCTAAACCAGGTGGCAAGGCTAGTTGATAAGCTACAGCACCGACCTTTGCAAGAATGATAAAAGGTTCAATGAATCTCAGACTAAGCTTTTCACCTCCGAATCGAATCGTGCCACGCGTTGGAGAAATCTTCAAGTATACCAGATCCCCAACCTAGATTCAAAAGGAAACCTTAACACATAACCTACAAACATTATCAATGTAAAGATTAGATGAATCTATACCTTAAACTCTAGTGGTCTTCGGTGACTATCAAACTACTGCTTCTGTCTGTTCTGGGCCATACAAAGTCTCTCCTTGATCTGCTTAACCTTCTTTGCATCATCAACGATCATCTCAGGACCCAATAGTGCTCTCTCGTCTACATCGTCCCAATATAGCGGGTTACGACATCTCCGTCCGTACAATGCTTCGAAAGGTGACATCTCGATACTCGTCTGGTTGCTGTTGTTGTAAGAAAACTCTACCAGATGAAGATGATCCTTCCAAGATCCGTCGAAGTCTAATACACAAGCCGAAGCATATCCGTCTGAATAGTCCTTTCTGACTGTCCATCCGTCTGGGGGTGGTAAGTAGTACTAAACTTGAGTTGAGTACCCAAGCTAGCCTGCAAACTCCTCCAGAAATGAGACGTAAATCTGCTGTCCCAATCGAAGACAATACTTACCGGAACCCTATGCAATCTAACGATCTGTCTCACATATAACTCGGCTAGCTTCTCCGTCGACAAACCCACTTTGAAAGGCAAGAAGTGAGCTGATTTAGTCAACCTATCAACAATGGCCAAAATCGTATCCTTGTTCCCTGAAGCACGTGGAAGACCGAAAACAAAATCCATATTGATATGTTCGCATTTTCATTCTGGTATTGGTAATAGTTGAAGTAACCCTCCTGGTCTCTGTCTCACGTCTTTAACATGTTGACACACCAAACATCTAGAGACAGTGTGCAACCTCCCTCTTCATACCATACCACCAAATATGATCCCTCATATCCTTGTACATCTTTGTAGCTCCAAGATGTATAGAATACTGAGATCGATGAGCTTTCTGCATAATCTCTTCTTACAGATCTCCACTCGGCACACAAAGTCTAACTCCGCGTCTCAACGAATCATCCTTAGAAATATTCCGCTAGTCCGGTCTGCACCTGAGCTCTGATACTCCTTAGACACTCGTCTTGATACTGAGTTTCTCGGATCTTGTCCATCAAAGTAGACTGGATCTGCATACTCATCAATTGTATTTCGGCTCCGGGAATGATAACCTCAATGCCTCAACTCTCCAAGTCTGCTAGCAAGTGACGATTCTTCGTCAGATACATAGCTACCGGATACTTGCTCAAGGCATCGGCAACTACGTTGGCCTTGCCAGGATGGTACTGTAAAGTGATGTCAAAATCTTTCATCAACTCTAACCATCTACGTTGTTGTCTCATGTTCAGCTCCTTTTGTGTGAAAACGTACTTTAAGCTTTTGTGGCCATTGAAAATCTCCACGCGCTCTCCGTACAAATAATGTTTTCACATTTTTAGGGCAAAAATTATCGCTGCCAACTCTTAAGTCATGAGTGGAATAATTCTTCTCATGTGGTCGCAATTGCCTGGAAGCATATGCTATCACCTTCTTGTTCTGCTCAAGAACACATCACAATTCTTTACCGGAAGCATCGCTGTAAATAGAGAAGCCTCATGAACCTGATGCAACGTCAAAATAGGAGTGGTAGTCTGTCTTTTCTTTAGCTCCTCATCAAATGCCGCTTGACAGTCATCCATCCAAACAAACTCCACGTCTTTGCGAGTAAGCTTCTTCAAAAATTCTAGATTGTCTCTCACTTTCTCAACGCCCATATCTCCCGGAGAAAATAAACATCATAGCTCACTCATTTCCACCGGCCTGAAAATATCACCCTCTCTCACACTCACTCTCTCACACACACGCATACACACACACACCGACCTGATATCTCTCTCTCACACACACATAGCGCCATCTCCAACTCAAGTTGACGGACGGAGACTCTATTCCTTCAATTTAGAGGTTTCTTATTCAAGAAAGGCGCCAAAGCCGATATTAGACAAATGGCTAATTAGGTGAGCCTAGATATAAGTCTAGGTTTGTTGGGTATTTTATGTAGCTTTTTGTGCTTGTTTGGATTTTTCTTATAAGTTTTATCGGCTTGTTTGCTTTTATAGGTTTTTAAAGTTGCACTATTATGTTTTAAATGTCCAAATGAAGTTTTTTTTTAATGTTTTAACACTATAAGTTACTAAGTAGACATAAAAAAAAGGATTCGTCAAGTCATTTAGGAATGTGGAACATTGATTCTTTGATTATCTTATGTTCGTTTTTCCATTTGAATAATTTGTCTTCTATCATAATGACTTATGTGTGATGTTATTGTTTTTAAACTTAATGTTGTGTTTCATAGACTATTTGTGATATTGTTACTTTATTGTTTTCCATTGGTAATTTTTTTTTTTTCAATCTTTTCTTTAGTTTATTGTCTAAAAACTTAAAGTTTGATAAGTTTTTGGGGATGTAGGGCATATTTGGATAAACTAACATGAGCTAAACAAAGTGACAAATGTGTTTTCAAAAGAGAATTTCAAGCTGCATAGGTGTCACTTTTCTTCTCCAGGTGAGGCTAGGCGCACCTAGGCACTCCGAGACGATGAGGCGAGGCGGCTCGCCTAGGAGTGCCTAGAGCTTTTTAAAAACTGGGATCATGCATCCGGAGGCTTGATTGTTATGTTTGATGACCATAGTGCTTCTCTTCTCACACCCATTACCATTAAAATTATTGCAAATATTTGTTATTTATCTAGGTGGAATGGTGGAGAGTTATTGAATAATGATTATGAAAAGTTTCATCTCCTGCACCTGAGTTACAGAGGATCATTTGTAGCTCTCTTGCTTATTGACAGTTATAGTGATAATTGCTTACTTCTTTTGTGAGAGCAATATTATTTATGACCATGGAAACTAGAACTCTTCTATTTGTATTGGCAAGTAAATTTCATAAGTTTCTCCTAAGTTCCTTTTGTGTTAATCCTTATAAAAGTGCATAAGGCTATATAAATTAGCTTTCAATAAACTAGCATGATTGATAGATAGGAATGAACTCTCATGTTGTGTATATATCTCATTTGACTCTCAATTACTGTCTTATCAGATAAAAAGATAGCACCGAAGGTGGCAAATGATGTGAAACTGATAAGTGCTGGGAAAATTTTGGAGAACAACAAAACCATTGCCCAATGTAGGACACCTTTTGGCGAACTTCCTGAAGGGATTGTAACCATGCATGTAGTTGTTCAGCCATCATCTACAAAGACAAAAACTGGTAAGTTGTATCCTAGTTTTCTTATGTTTAGATTTGGGGCTTCAAAATTGTTCTGAACTTGTTTCTGATGCTTTTGAGGAGCTATATCCATCTTCTACTTCTCTCGCTACTTTTACTTCTTTGTCATACATTTTTTGTTACATTTTATTGTACATCACTGACCCCAACATTTCTCTATAAAGGCCTTGTTTTTGTACTTTTTCATGCCTAGTGCCAGTTTAGAGGATATAAGTTTATGTGCTTAGAGTTGCTCAAAGAAGGGAAGGAAGCGTGGTAAATTTGTCATCATTTTATGGATCAAATCGTAGTAGTTTCAGGGGTTGTGTAGTATTTATCTAGAAGCCTGAATCTTATTTGACTTCCTGGTGGTACAAGTGAGATACAAAGTTACATCTCTGGACCACTGTGCTACATGGTTTCGTAGCATTGTTAATAAAGAAATTACAAGGAGATGTAGACAAATCATTTTGGAGGGTAGTTGGGTGGGACCCTTGTTAGCAATCTCACCCGAATAAAACTCGTATTATAAGCGCATTTTTTCGTATCTTTCAGAAACGTATAATAATTGCATACTTTTGAAAGACTTGAATTAGTATGCAAATTTTAAGCATGTGAAGTTTTAAACGTATTTCGTATGAATTGTTAAAAAAAGGGGCACAAAAAACGTGGTAGAAACCTGTTTAATTAACCAAATTTGACAACCTTTTTATGCATGTGAAGTTTCTAACCTCAATATTTCCATTTGATGAATATTTGACTGAATTTTTTTTAACGTATTTTACATGGACTGCGCCGATTTATACTCGTATTTTCGCCGTCTAGATTTTTTCCGTTTGCCGAATTTCGAACAAGGGGTGGGACTGGAACTGATGATGCTCGAAACTAGACATGTCTGTAAATGGTAGGGTTTCAACTTTCAAGATTGAAAGATGTAGAAGAATATAGTACATATGGTATAGTTTTAGGATTATTATGTTATTTTGATCTATTAGATTTGCTTTAGATAGAAATTAGTAAAAAGCTATTGATTGGTCTTAAATCTGTGCTCAGTTTAAGTAAACATTGTCGGCTTTAAGAGTTAAGACTGAATGTGTCAGCCTTATCTCTTTGGAACGACAAGAAAGATCTAGCTGGGTGCTTAACCTAGCCTTGTTTCTGAGTCAGTCCCAAGAATTAAAAGACGATTGATGGATGCCATAGGGAAGGATTCTTTACCTTAGCAATTGATGTCATAGGAAGAGGGTTCTTTCCAACTGGTCGGCTATATATATGGCTGCTTAAGGGGCCTTTGAGTAATTTAGCGAGGGATATACAGGGTACAATAGAACCTAATAACCAACCAAACTTCGTCCTAGGCTTTAAAGACTTGTGGTTTGTTTATAGAAACATAGTGTGTTATGGTGTAGCTGCCTATCTTGGCATGGCACTTTTCCTACTCAATCAGATGCCTTCCACTTCTGATGCCGAACAACATCTCGAACAAAAGTACAAGACTCTGCTCATTTTTTTTGCTCTTGTCGCTGTGTCGCCTTCCTCTTGGTCTCTTTGGTAAAGTTAATCTTCATCTCCTTGAAGTGAGTACTATTCGACCACCTGATCATTAACCTTGTACCACTGGCACTTTTACCATGTTTATATCCTTCTTTGGTTTCTTGATGACTCCAGAATTATCCAGATGTTAACTTTATTGAGGCACCGTGTGTGTAGGCTTGGTTGTCCTTGACATCATCAATTAAGTCAGCAGTATTTAAGCTCTTAGGCCTCGTTTGGTTCGCGGAATCATGGGGTTGGGAAAGGAAAGTGATTACATTCCTATGTTTGGGTCCAAAGGAATGAGGAGCAAAGGAAAGTGATTCCCAATGGAAGGAAATTAGGGGGGAAATGATTCCATCCATCCAAGCAAGAAATCACTTTCCCATCTTGAAGTATTCACTTTCCTTTCCAAATTCCTTGGCATTTCCAAACTTCGGAAAGGAAAATCAATGGGAATTGTAATTTCCCCTAGGAAAGGAAATGCCAAGGAATTGATTTCCTTTCCATTCCTTTCCGCGAACCAAACGAGGCCTTATTGACTTGCTTATGAATTTGCTCATAAGATTATAGGGCGTCCCATATTCTGAGTAGGTTGATGTCCTATAACTCGTAGTCTAGGAATCACAGCAGCAGGCGCAACAAAGCCTTTTATCCCAAATTTATGGCTCGACTATTTTAATCATTTTCTTCCATTGAGCTCTGTTAAGGGTATAACCAAGGAATTACATACACTCCAAAAATTGACTTTGTGCCTGTCACGTAATGTCGAAACATAATAGACATGACACTCCAAAATACACTAGGACAAGCCAAAATAACCATGTGTTCGTGTCTCCGTAGCCTTATTGTGTCATGAATGTGTCATTTCGTGTTTGTGTGACATAGCCCATAGTTCTTACCACTTGTGATCTGTTTATTAACTTTGTTGCTGATCTTTTCACACTTTACGTTGGTTGGTTGGCTTGTGAGCATGTAGATCTTGATTCTTAATGCACTTAAACTGCAAGGGATGGTTATCTAGTTTGTGGACTTCTTCTTTATACTCACCATATAGGTCGGAAGGCTTATGAGCATATAGCTCTTACTACACTTTGAATAGTTCGGGCGACTTATAAGCTCATAACTCTTAGCATACACCAAACATGGTTGGCGGAGAGCTCGTAGTTCTCACTTGGTTGCGGAGCAAAGCTGCCCGAAGTTAAATTGCACAGTTTTTATTTAACGAACAGATTTAGATACTTGGTTGGAGGATTGAGGCACATTGCTCTTAATTGACAGAGTTAAGCGAGCATAACTCTTTGTTTGTTAATAGATTTAAAGTTCTTTCATGGGGGAGGAAGATGGGAATCTTCCACTTCATCACAATGGCATGATACTTGGGATCAAAACCTGGTGGCAGCTGCGTGTCACGGACTTAGTGTTTTTGCTAGCACTTCGTCCCGTGCGGCGCACTGTCTTTCTCCTCAACGACTCGTGCAAGCCTTCCCAACCCGACTTAGCTAGATCGCTAAGAAAATTAGAATAGTGGAGCAAAGATGGACTCATAAGGATCTCTTTATTAACTTGGAGAATGCTTACAAATTTTAGGTGGTGAGGAACAAATGAGAGCCTCCCCCTTTTATAAGTGCTCATAGAGCAATACAAGGAAAGTCCTGGAAGGAATATTCCAAGGATTATTACATTCTACCATAACTGGAATGGCATATTCCAGGTTTATTCCCTAGCAACATAAAAGAAAACTTCAAGGGCCTTCCAGAAGCTTCTTGGGCCTCCTAGAACGATCTTGGGCCTTCCGGAGAGATCCACAATCTTCTAGAGCCTTTCGCCATCTTCTAGAATGTTCTGGAAGCTTCCCGCATAACCTTGGTCCGCGAAAAGGTTATGCAACTGGGCCTCGGGCGGGGTGTAACATTTGGGACGTTACATTCTCCCCCACCTAAGGCGTTGACGCCCTCGTCAATCATGCTCGCTGAGAAACGCCTGGATCTCGGCTTCGAACTGATGCAGCGTATCAGCACGTTCCCAGCTAGACTCGCCATAAGGCAAGCCCTTCCACTGGATGAGGTACTCCACATACGGGGACACGCCTCGTCGTCGAATGGTCCTCCTGTCCAGCACGGCTTCCACCTCCTTGTCGAAGGAAGTCGTCATGGTCGCCGTCGGTCGCTTCGGAACTCCGCGCTGGGGATCCTCCAAGTCTTCGTGGTACGGCTTCAAGCAACTGGCATGGAAGACTGGATGAATCTTCAGCTTGGCAGGGAGTTCAAGCTTGTAGGCCACCTTGCCTACCTTCTTGAGCACGGGAAAGGGGCCTTCATACTTCCGGATTAGTCCTTTGTGCACCTTGCGGAACACCTTGAACTGTTGTGGTTGTAGCTTCACCAGCACCATGTCCCCCTCCTTGTACTCAACCGGCCTTCGCTTCGCGTCGGCCTACTTCTTCATCTTCCTTGCGGCCTTCTCCAGAAATGCCTTGGCAATGTCCGCCTTTGCCTTGAAATCTGAAGTGAACTGGTTGGCCGCGGGGCTTCTACTCGAGGTCCCCGCACTCAGCGTGTGCGGGGCAAGCGGTTGGCGACCCATCACCAACTCGAATGGACTGCTGTGTGACGACTCGCTCCGTTGAAGATTGTAGCAGAACTAAGCGACGTCGAGGTGATGCACCCAATTCCTCTGGTTGGCACTCACAAAGTGCCGCAAGTACTCCTCGAGTAGCGAGTTGACCCGCTCGGTCTGTCCGTCCGTCTGCGGGTGGAAGCTGGTCGAGAAGTGTAAGTCTGTCCCGAGGATTTTGAACACTTCCGTCCAGAACTTCCCCGTGAAGCGGGGGTCTCGGTCGCTGACAATGTTGATCGGGATGTCCCAGAACTTCACCACATGGTTGATGAACAGTCGCGCGGCCTCCTCTGCTGTGCAGTCCGTCGAAGCAGCAATGAAGGTCGCGTACTTTGAGAACCGGTCCACCACCACGAGAATGGACCCAAGCGCCTCCACTTTTGGCAGGGCGGAGATGAAGTCCATCGAAATGCTCTCCCACGGCCGACTCGGCACGGGAAGAGGCTCCAGCAGGCCCCCGGGCTTTTGATGATCCACCTTGTCCTGTTGGCACACAAGACAAGTGCGAACATAGTGCGAACATAGTCCTCCACATCTTCGCGCATGCGAGGCCAGTAGTATGCGGCCTCCAGCAGTGCCAAGGTTCGCTTCTGTCCCGGATGTCCAGCCCACTTTGTGTCATGACACTCCTTGAGCAGCCGTCTCCGCAAGCCACTCCACCTAGGCACGACCACCCTGTCGCCCTTGGTGTAGAGAAGTCCGTCTTTCAGCCAGAACCTTCTCGTCTTGCCCTCCTTGGCAAGCTTCACTATGGCCAGTGTTAGTGGGTCCTCCATGATTCCCACTCTAACACGGTCCAGAATGTCCCCTTTGAGCAAGCACACAGATGCGAGCTCGGCCTTCCTGCTAAGCGCATCGGCCACCTGATTTTCTTTGCCGGGTTTGTACTGCAACACCATGTCGAACTCGGCTAGAAAATCTTGCCATCTCGCCTGCTTCGGAGATAGCTTCTTTTGGGACTGGAAGTAGCTCGTGGCAACATTGTCCGTCATGACCATGAACTTGGTGCCAAGGAGGTAGTGCCGCCATGTCCTCAAGCTATGCACGACCGCGGTCATCTCCTTCTCCTGCACCGTGTAGCGCCGCTCAGTGTCATTCAACTTGCGGCTCTCGAACGCGATGGGGTGTCCTTCCTGCACCAACACCCCACCGATGGCGAAGTCGGACGCGTCCGTGTGCACTTCGAACGCCTTAGAGTAGTCCGGTAGAGACAAGACCGGCTCCTCCGTCACAGCCCGCTTCAGTGCCTCGAATGCCTCCTCGCATCGGGGCGTCCAGCTCCACGCCCGATCCTTCCGCAGCAGATCGGTCAGAGGCGCTGCGATGGCGGAATATCCTCGGATGAACCGCCGGTAGTTCGTCAAGCCAAGGAACGATCGCAGCTCCATCGGCTTGGTGGGAGCCTCCCACTCCCGTATGGACTAGACCTTTGCGCCGTCCATCCATATCTTGCCATGCCCGATCCAGTGCCCCAAGAACGACACCTCTTCTTGTGCGAATGAGCACTTCTCCCGCTTGACGAAGAGTTCGTTCTCCCTTAGCACCTGGAAGACAGTCTTCAAATGCTCGATGTGCTCCTCCATCGTGTTTGAGTACACGACGATGTCGTCGAGGTAGACTACGACGAACCGATCCAGGTAGGGATGAAAGAGCTTGTTCATCAAAGTACAAAAAGTCGCAGGAGCATTTGTTAGACCAAAAGGCATAACCATAAACTCATATGCGCCATACCTCGTCACGCATGCCGTCTTAGCCTCGTCGTCCTCCGCAATCCGGACTTGATAATACCCCGAGCACAGATCAAGTTTGGAGAAGTATCTCGCGCCTCCCAATTGGTCGAACAAGTCCGCCACCAACGGGATGGGATATTTGTTCTTGACGGTTACCTTGTTTAGTGCACGATAGTCGATGCACAAACGAAGGCTTCCGTCCTTCTTCTGGAACAGCACCGGTGCACCATACGGGGCCTTTGACGGTCTGATGAATCCCGCGTCCAGCAGCTCCTTGAGTTGCTTCTTCAACTCGTCCAGCTCGGGCGGGGCCATGCGATATGGAGCCATGGCGGGCGGCATCATGCCCGGCTCCAACTCGATGGCATGGTCTACCTCCCTCCGCGGAGGTAGCCTCTTCGGCAACTCCTTCGGCATGACGTCCCCGAACTCCACAAGGACGTCATCGATCTCAGGCGGAAGATCCCCCTGCACGGGCGCCTCCTCCGTCTTGAGCACAGCAAGGTAAGTCATCTCTCCGTGTCGCATCCCCTTCTTGAGTTGTAATGCGGAGAGAGCCTTCCCTTTTGTAAGCTCGCCTCGTGCAGTTGTCACCATGCACGGAGAGCTCTCCTCCATGATCCCGACGACTCCCAGATGCGGCATTGGGACCGCCTTTGCCGAAGTGAGGAAGTCCATCCCAAGGATCATGTTGAAGTCGTCCAGTGGTGCTGCCGTGAGACTGGTGACACCCGTCCAGTCTCCCACTTGGATCTTCACCCCTTTGGCCACCCCCTGCACGGGGCGCGCCTCAGAGTTGACTGCCTTTATCGTGTTTGAGTCTTTTTCCACCGCCAAACCCAAGCGTCGGACCTCCGCGTCCGAGATAAAGTTGTGGGTAGCCCCCGTGTCGACCATCGCCCTGGTGTTGTGGCCGTTGATCTTCACGTCCACGTACATCAGCTCTCGATTCGGGGTCTTGGACACTACCGCCTTGCTCTTCAAAGCATTCAACAGGCGCAGGGCACCCATGTGAGCCCCCTTCTTAGGCTCCTGGTCCTCGGCCTCCTCGCCTTGGACCGCGTTCACCTTCTTTCTCCTGTTCGGGCAGTCTCGTGCGAAGTGATTTCCTCCGCACAGGTAGCATTCAATCTTCCGCTCCGTCGAAGGCTTTGCTTGCGGCTTGTCCTTCGGCGGCGGGCCTCCCTTTCCATTGTTCTTCTTCGCTCCCCCACCATTGAACTTGGTGGTGGTCTTTTCCTTGGGCTTCGGGGCATCATTCCGTCGATACTCCATCAGCTTCTCGGCTGCCGCAACAGCCGCGTTCACATCCGACACATCTTGCCTCTGCAATTCTTGTGCCGCCCATGGTTGTAGACTCTCCAGGAAGTAGAACAGGCGATCCTCTTCGCCCATAGTGGAAATGGAAAGCATCAGGCGGGTGAACTCCGCCACATACTCCTTGACGGACCCGGTGTGTTTGAGTTGTCGCAAACTCCGTCTCGCGACATACTCCACGTTCTTCGGGTAGAATTGAGACTTGATCTCCTTCTTGAGATCCTCCCAAGTCTCGATCTTGCAGAGCCCCTTTTCTATATCGATGCACCTGCGTCGCCACCACAGCATAGCATCATCAGAAAAATATAGGGACGCTGTGTTTACTTTGTCGGTCTCATCCTCGATGCGGACCGCCTTCAGGTAGCGCTCGACATTCCAGATGAAGTTATCCACCTCCTTCGCGTCCCGTACGCCAGTGAAGGATTTGGGTTCTGGATACTTCACCCTCTGCGTCGACTCCCTCCTCGGAGTCGGACCACCAGCAATGGCCCTCTCGAGGACCTCCGCCTTGGTTTGTAGCTCTTTGCGTAGTTCAGCAATCTCCGCCTTCGTGGCCTTTCGTTCCTCCTCGAACTCGGCCTGAATCTCGCGAAGATGCTCTCGGAACTCCGTTATAGCCGTGGCGATATCCGCCTCCAAACCCTGGGCGAATTCCTCGTGAGCCGCTTGGTTCTGCTCCACTTGATACTCGACGCCCGTCACGCCTTTCTCCAGCATCTCAATCCGGTCCGCCAACTCGCCAAGAGCCCGTTCCACCAACGGTTCCTTGCTCTTGCCCTTCCTCGAGGTCTTCGCCTTCTCCTTAGGCGATGAGAGTTGTGCGGGTTCCTCGTTGATGATGGCTTCGGTCGAAGACATGACGGCGATCGAACCTTTGCTCCGATACCACTTGTCACGGACTTAGTGTTTTTGCTAGCACTTCGTCCCGTGCGGCGCACTGTCTTTTTCCTCAAAGACTCGTGCAAGCCTTCCCAACCCGACTTAGCTAGATCGCTAAGAAAATTAGAATAGTGGAGCAAAGATGGACTCGTAAGGATCTCTTTATTAACTTGGAGAATGCTTACAAATTTTAGGTGGTGAGGAACAAATGAGAGCCTCCCCCTTTTATAAGTGCTCATAGAGCAATACAAGGAAAGTCCTGGAAGGAATATTCCAAGGATTATTACATTCTACCATAACTAGAATGGCATATTCCAGGTTTATTTCCTAGCAACATAAAAGGAAACTTCAAGGACCTTCCAGAAGCTTCTTGGGCCTCCTAGAACGATCTTGGGCCTTCCGGAGAGATCCACAATCTTCTAGAGCCTTCCGCCATCTTCTAGAATGTTCTGGAAGCTTCCCGCATAACCTTGGTCCGCGAAAAGGTTATGCAACTGGGCCTCGGGCGGGGTGTAACATTTGGGATGTTACATGCGGCTCATTATTTTGGGAAAATTTTAAAATTGAAGGTCGCAGTAGTAAGCACTATAGCCCGTGTTAACAGCTGGCAAGAGTAAAGGCTTAAGTAGAACTCTTGGTTCTGTACTTAGTTCTCAGACCTGGAGTTCTAAAGAGTTGAATTTTATTTCTGATTTAGACTGGTGTACCAATTTATTGAAAAGGCTTAAGTAAATTGGTTGCCGGCTCTCCTACATAGAGGGATGTACCTACACAGTCATCTATATGCTTTAAGTTTAATTTTCTTGAGTTTTTGTATAATGTCATAAGCAATAATTTGCTAGGAACATCTTCGCATTCATTTCCTATGGATTGCTTCAGTATGCTTCTGACAAAATAACCTGATTCTATTTTTGGACACCCATACTTCTCCATATTCAGTTCACCACCTTGAAATTATTTGTTTATCCCATTTAGAAGCTGGATGTTGTCTGGTATTTTTATTTGAATTACTGATAGTATTAGTGAAGATGGATTCTTCTACTCACATAGTGTTCTTTATAAGATTGGTGATTGATTTTGTCATTGCTGATTTTTTGCAGAAAAGAAGATGGATGAGTTGCCTAAGAAGAAAGCTTGTGCTTGTTGCATCTTGTAGAACCAAGATATTGTTGCATCATCTCTCGATGAATTAAACAGTGAAGCAAGGGAGCCTTGTAATGTTGTGTAATTCACTGAAATATCAGTCTACATATCTTTTTTTTTTTTTTTGAAGTTGCATCCCTTTTGTAGGAGGAGGTCCATGTAGTGTCAATTTGTTTTCCGGTAGTTCATTCCATTTTGTAATTTAGTGAACCTCGTGCGTCGCCAGATAGGGGGATAATGAGGGTATTCCTATACGAGTATATTGGTATAGCATATGTTTGAGTTGGTTCAAACTCGGTAAAGTTTACATCGTGTATGTCTGTAACTTTCCATCCTCTATGTTGGAGAAGACGGTCATCAATGTATTGTAGTCTGGCAGTTGATTCCATTTTGTACATCACTTTATTGGTAGCATGTATATGTCCAGTCTTTCCTCTCTTCCTGGGCGCTTACTGTTTGTCTGGAAGTGTGCTTTCATTATTCTAAAATGGGGAATCAACATGAACAACAAGTGTATCATAACTACTACTTTTGTAGCCTTTTTTGGTCGATTGTGCATGCAAGTTGGTTACGAAACCTCTCTACAAATCTTATTGTGCATTTCAATGTGTATATTGCAGGTGAGATGGCCAAAGCAAATTTATATTGTTGTCCGTCCTTAAGAAGCCAAAACAAATTTGTTGTAAATTTGTTTGCCATTGCATGTGATACAATGTATCTATTACTGTGGCTGTATCTGTATCTGAAAATCAACAAAATAGACTCAGCCTGGTTTGGGATTGCTTATCGTGGCTGCTTTTGCTTATGTTTTCGAAAACGGTCTCAAAGCTATAAATTGAGTAGCTGATTCAATTTTTAGCAGCTTTTGAAAGCATCACAGATGGAGTCCATTTTCTTTCACCCACCAAAGTTAGGGTGACGTTCACTCTTCCAGGCAATGGTTGTAACATAGAACCACATTTTTTTTATTATTACAAGGTGAGAAATTAAATGAGTCCATTTTTGTTCACCCACCAAAGTTAGGTGCGAAATCACTTTTCTTTCACCCACCAAAGTTTGGGTGACGTCCACTCTTCCAGGCAATATTCACCTTCCAATAAAAATATGACACGTGGTACAAAATCACTTTCATGGGTGAATAAAACCATTTATAAAGTGGTTTGTGTGGAATAAAAATGTCACATATCATATTTTTATTGGGAGGTGGATATCGTGTCTAGTTTTGGTGGGTGAACAAAAATGGACTCAAAATTAAATTAAAAAAGTGGTTTTAAGTTTGACATGTGGTAACCATTGAAGGGAATTGTGAACATTATCCAAGTTAAGTTATTTCTGCTGCTATCAACAATCCCAAACCAACCCCTAAAAATGGGGCAAAATATTATAGACTGCTGTTCGGATTTGGTCAAGACTGTACTCGTATTTGTATTAGACACATCCAAAAGGGTTTCCTTAATACTAGTGTCGAATAAGGGTCATCTATGTCTAGGCTCCAAGGTTACAAAAGATGACTGAAAGTGATTTGTCACGGTCATATGATTGAGGCTATATACATACGAGTACAGACATAGAGATGTGCCAAGATGGTCCCTATCGACCCCTCCAAAAAAAAAAAATCCCCTCTCGTATATTTTGCAGCAATTCTTGGCTATGTGCCAAATTCATGATGTTAGAATAAACACAAAGGTTCCAAACCAATTGCAACACCCGTGATTTCTCCATAGGTCAATCATGTTCCTATTCAGAAAAAAAAAACTCCGAATCAGGACAAAGCCTATCCATCTTTCTCCATGTGTAGAGAGAGAGAGAGAGAGAGAGAGAGAGAGAGAGGCGCCTAAACTTTGAACACTTGAAAGACGCTTAAAAGACACAGCACTCTTTCATACTGTGAATCGGTATCACATTCACCACCATGTACCTACAGACTCTCCTCTGCCTTGCATCACTCCTCCTGCACCTCAAAGTCGAAGCGAAACCAACCTCCGATGTCGCGGTGATAGGCTCTGTCTTCTGCGATTCCTGCTCGGAGAATGCCTACTCCAAGCGCAGCTACTTCCTCAAAGGTATGACCTAACCAACAAGCCACAAGCAGAATCACGCAGGGCCTGGAATGAGCTCCAGCCTGAGTTTTTTTTTTTTCAACACCTCCTTCACTCCAGGAGAAATTATTGGATGTGCCGGACACAGTGCATTCGTCCTTGGATTATCACGGAAATGTGTGCATGCATTCATCCCTAGACAATCCAACGGTTGGGGAGGGATCGGGTGCACTGTGTCCGACCCATCCAATAATTTCTCCCAGTACTCTAGCTCATTCAAGTTGGAATGTCTGGTTCCGCACTTGCAAATTTGCAATAACCACTCATTAGTGACTGATGTGTCTTGATCTCCACCAGGAGCCAAGGTTCTTATACAATGCAAGTTCGGAAGGACGTCGATCGCAGCCAACAGGACGACCGACCGGTACGGCGTCTACAGGCTCGACATCCCTCTGGCCGGGCGATTCAAATGCCGCGAAGGGCGGGAGACGAGGTCCATGTGCCGAGCGGTCCTGACAGACAGCGCGTCCTCCCACTGCAGCCTCGCCGGGCTCCGGAGATCGGCGAGCCACGCCGCGGTCAGAGTACCGAGGACTCCCGGCAGCCGACTGTGCGTCCTCAACATGAACGCGGTGAGCTCCCGTCCCCGGACGAGGGACGCTGGCTACTGCGGGAGTGGTGCTGCTGATTCCTCTATCGATAGCTCGTTGTTCTTCTTCTGGCCGCTCTATCCGCCGCTCGGTCTCCCATGGCTGCATTGGCCGCCCCTGCCTTTCGCCTTCCCGCCCTTGCCCTTCCCTTTCAACGTCGTCCCGCTGCCGGACCCGTCGTCCCTGCCCTTCTCTCTGCCTCCTTGGCTTCTTCCGTTTCTGGACCCCGCGTCTCTCCCTTTCCCCTTCTCTCTGATTCCTCCATTGATACCGATCCCCACGCCTCCTCCTCCCTATCCCTTCTCTCTTGACCAACCTTGAATGTAGCTCCCAGCGATGATAATAAGACATTTAACTGGACTTGAGGATTTGTACCACTGCTTCGTTGATTTGATTGATATTAGGATGTTGCAGCGCTTGTTAGGAATTCGGCAAACGAAAAAAAAAAAAAAAAAAAATTTGGGGACGACCAAATTACGAGTATAAATCGTCGCAGTGCAAACAAAATATGTTAAAAAATCGGAGAAATATTTGTCAAATGGAAATATTGAGGTAAGAAATTTCACATGCTTACAATTTGTATAATAATTTGAATCTTTCAGAAGTACGCAAGTATTATACATTTCTAAAAGATAGGAAAAGTTTTGCGTATAATACGAGTTTTATATGGGTGATTGCTAACAAGGGTTGCAGCACTTGTTAAACCCACAGTCCCACAGTTGTTGCCTGCACGTCTGGTGGAGGCTGCCTTTCTTATCTCTGTTATGCGTCTGGTTTGTTCATAATGAAAAAAAAAAAAATACTAAAAATTGCTGAGATATCCAATTTCGGAGTTGATTTTTATTAAAAATTCACCCATATAATGGATTTTATAAAATGTCCAAAATTATATATTTCTACGTTAAATATTCTAAGATTTTCTTTAGATGCTCTGTATTTACAAAATTGCCATTTTGATAATACCATAACTACCCATTCGCACAAACTCAGATTTGTATTACGATTTTCGTCTTTGTCTTCTTCTTCACGAGAGATCTAGATTCAATTGCTCTCATCTTTAGCAGAGATCGCAAAGATCGTTCGTAGTTCACTGTGTTTTTCTTCAATCGAACTCTGATCATCGCTCATCATCATCATCAACATCATCTTCGTGGACAGATTTGAAGTTTTTCGGCGATTAGGTCAATTGTGGAGAGAAGATCTCCTTTTCTTTTTCATAAGAGTTAGCATCGTTTTGAAAGAAGAACGAAAACTCTTGAATCTTTGTTCCTGACAATTTTTTTCCACAAAAAATTAGGTTTCTGACAGCTGTTCTCCATCGTGTTAAAATGACGAAGAATGACCATTCTCCGTGCTAAAACCACGAAGAATGGCCATTCTCCGTGTTAAAATGACAGAGAATGACCATTCTCCGTGCTAAAACCACGAAAAATGGCCATTTTTCGTGATAAAATGACGGAGAACGCGTGCTAAACCCACGGAGAATGACCATTCTTCGTGTTAAAATGATGGAGAATGACCATTCTCCGTGCTAAAATGGCCATTCTCCGTGATAAATGACGGAGAATGCGTGCTAGAGAATGGTCATTCTCCGTGTGAAAATGACGGAGAATGGCCATTCTCCGTGTTAAAATAACGGAGAATTGCTCCGTGTTAAAATGACGGAGAATGACCATTCTCCATTATTTTATGTTAAAATGACGGAAAATGGTCATTCTCCGTCATTTTAGCACGGAGAATGGTCATTCTCCGTCATTTTAACACGGAGAATGGTCATTCTCCTGCATTTTAACAAGGCGAATGGCCATTCTCCGTGATATTAACACGGAGAATTGCCATTCTCCGTGATATTAACACGGAGAATTGTCATTCTCCTGCATTTTATGGCCAGTTGAAACTTTGGAGAGCTATAACTTTTGACTGGAGGTCGAAACGAGGCCAGGTTTGTCGCAAAATGAGCGTATTTTCGAGGAGCCTGAGATAAACTGTTCCACCATTTGTTGGCCTTCCGAAAATTTAGAATCGTAGAAAAAATGATGTTTGGACCTCCATTTTAACAATTTTACCGTTTGTCGGCCTTTTCGAAATTTTTCGACGAGTTTTTGAAGTAAGGTTTGAAGATTTTGGAGGAGAAAACCTAAATTCGAAAGTGAGCAGCCTATGGAAGAAGAGGAAGTATCGAAACATTTTTTTTTAATAGTAGGGTTTGGGGGTGTTTTCAATAAATTAGAAGGACAAAATGGTCATTCAGAACACCATTTATATATTTTTCGCTAATTCTGGGCACACGATAAAATATTATTTTGCGGTGGGTTTTTCATAAAACTTTTACAATTTTTGGGCATTTCATAAATTTTCCCTATTTAAATTGTATTGTGGGTTGTTTTTTTTTTATTTTGAATTGATGTAAGAACAAAAATGTAATATTTTTTTAGGAGGAGCATCCAGTAGATGCAAGCATCATGAAGATGCTAATGAAGACATATTGAAGCATGTCTTTATGCATTGTACTCTTTTCCGTTATTGAGATTTTTTTCACTGTATTTTTTCTTCGAAAGGTTTTTAACGAGGCAGTGTAAGTCACACCTACTTAGATTCCTGAAGAATATTATTGTACTCTTTTCTTTTTTATGGATTTTTACCAAAAAAAAAAACTTTTCCATTAGAAATTTTTTCTATGAGACAATAATTAAAGTGAACATCCAAGGGGGGGTGTTGTGATTTTGATAAATCCAAATATTGATGCGCTTATCCATACCCACAACAATCTCTATCCCATTCCCTCTTTTATATATGTTATCAGTGAGGAAAGCTACGTACGTAGAGATTTCTAGCTAGCAATTTCTTCTCTTTCTCTCTTATTTTCACAAGTATAATTTTTTTATAACTAGCAAAAAAAAGTTGAGTTTTTATTTCCATAAAATTTGTAATCAAATGTAAAAGTCTTTTCTTTTATTTTCCGTCGTCCATCTTCCGTCCACCTCCTCCAGTAGCTTCGTCCAAAGAGAATGAAAGTCCAGATCATTGAAGTCGACACTTTTATCTCGTAAGTGTTGAGTTCATTTTTCAGCACGAACCCAATTTAAATGCAGACGCAGACTGCCAAAACATCTGGCAGCATATTGCTGCTCTTCTTGCTTAGTATCCTTGAACATGCACTAAAATAAAATTTCGATGCTACCGTGGACACCAGGACCATTAGAAGATTACGTGCTAAAGAAGAAAGTATACGATACGTTTTTTATGTGTCTTTTTCACAATTCTAAAATTAAAAAATACGATACAGAATCATCTTCACCTTCTTGATAAGAATTTTAATACAATAATAATTTTTTGGTTGGTAGGAAAGATTATTTTTATTTCTTCCTTTGCAGTATACATTTAGCATGAAAAATCTTAGACATCAAACCGGAGTTACTAGTACCTTGAACGGTTATACCTGGCCGACTCGATAAAACTTTTTTTTCTTCATGTAAAGAAATTAAAGTATCTAAAACATCTCTAATTTCAACCCTTAAGCTACATACCTCAACATTCATATTGTCATTAACAATACAAAACACTGTCTAATTTAATTTTAGGATCAAAAATCGAAGTCAAACAATATACACGAGGTATATCACGTTAATATTTTAGAAATTTTGTTTCCATTTGGAAACAACATGATCAAAACCGTGAGCATTTCTATATTTAGAAAATAAATGAGACATGTTAACAATTTCTGTTAAAGCTAAAGAATACGTTGGATAATGAACTCCAGATAAAATACATGTAGCATTGTAAAATAATTCCAAAATTTATAAATTGAACTAGCAATTAACTAATCATTTTCAGTTACAAGAAAATCAAAACTTAAACTAGTATTGCAATAATATGTAATAACATCTTTAAATTTAATACAAGATTTTAACATTAAATAAATGAAATTTCCATCTATGTAATGCATCCTTAAGAAGTCTCCTAAAAGTCATACCATATTCTACACATAACATTTTAAAATCCTTGTTGTCTACTTGCAGAAGCAATTTTTTTCTTATCCAGTAAGTGCGTGCTCAGTTAAATCGTGTGTCCCCCGCATACTATTTTTAGCCGGTCGTCATGTCACTTCGGACTCTTCGTGCGGATCTTGTCCGCACTGTTTTTGTCATCATCGCCCCACATGCACACCCCGCGCACTCCGCGCGCTCCAGAGCTCCACGAGACGGCCATGACGTCTTTCGACGCCCACAACTATAGAAGTATTCAAACTAATTAAACATGATCTAATATTTTCTAAATTTTCTTAAAAGAACTGAAGGAATTCTTGGACAATTAAATTAATACTACGACAAGCACATCTAACATGAAAAAGTCATCATTCTACTATAGGCAAAAATTATGATTTAAAAATAGTAATACAATAATTGTTATTACTAGCATTATCAAAAAAAATTGATGAAAAAATATATTTTGAATATCATGTTCTTATAAAACTTGCAGTATATCTCCACAGATTACACCCCAGTATGTGAAAATTCCAAAGGTCTTAAACAAATAAATATTTTTGCAAAATTTATTTTACATCTAATAATGTACCGTGAAACAAATAAAAGGGTAATTGTTTTTACTAGTCCATATATAGAAGTTAAAACAAATTTACCAATATGTACAAAACTTTCTTTCAAAGTTGTTTTTTTTTTAAAAATAGTTTAACAGCTTCTGCTCTAGTAGAAGATCTAGACTTTAGTTTAAGAGTACTACTTGCATAATCATAATATGATTCACTCTCACCAAATGTAAAAAGTTGTTCATCACAAATAATATATTTTGTTAACTCAGCTTTGTTACAAGCAGCAGAATAAATAAAGTTACCTATAGAAGATCCTTGAGCACCGATGCTTAGCTATGTTTGTCTAGCATGTAATGTGTCATTACCATAACAACTTTTATAATGTCTTCTTAGAGTGTCTGCGTCATCATTTTTTTTAATTTTTTCTACATTTTTTGCATTGTGTACCTTTAGCTACTGGTTTTTGATCTTTTGGATCTAAAATCGATGTGCCCATATTATCAGTGACATATAATTTTTTCATAAAACTATTTTTTGTTTGTAACATTACTAGCCATACTTTTAACTTCCGGAGGTGACATTTGTATTGGTGACACAAATTTTTTTTGGAACATGATTATTATAAAAAAAAAAATCAGTATAAGAGCATCATTAGTAGTTGGGACTCTCAAATGCAATTTTGGGGCCAAATTTTTTTTAAAAAAAGGTAAATGTAGAATGGGTTGAATTTGTATGAGAATAGTAGAAAATGATAAAGTGAGCTCTGGTCCCAAAGATTGTGTGGTCAAAAATTAATGTGTAAAAATAATAATATAAAGTCTAGAATATAGAAAGTTGGACTCCAAATTGGGACTTACTATTCTACAAAATGAGTTCCTACAATCTAGAATCTAGAAATTGGAAGACCCAACCCTTAGCATCTATGGGTGGGATGGGACCGAAATTGTTGAAATTGAAACTATAGATGAGACTTACTATTCTACAAAATGAGCTCATACATTATAAATCTAGAATCTAGAAAATGGGATGAGCCTTACTAATGATGCTCTAATAAGCATAATTTTTTTTCCGAAACCACGTTAATAAGGCTGCTAGAACCAATAGCATCAATATTTAAAAATTATTTTTAGAAAAAAAAGAATCTACAAGAAGAATTTGTTTTTCCAAAAAAAAAAAAAAGAGAGAGGAATGAAAATTCACAAATAAAAAAAAGGGAGGAAAAAAACTATTAAAATTACTTGAAACGTCAAGTAGAAGTCTCCAAAACGTGAAACCTTCAGAAAAATGCACTTTAGACTTCAAAAAATTGTAATCCAGTATCCAGAAAGTCTAACTTTAGGCTCAAAAAACTTGTTACTTCAATCTTAAGAAATTTGTTTCTTTTAAATATTGTAAGAGAGGGAAGAAAATTTGTTGTGGCTAATTTTGATAATTTATGTCCTATTTAAAAAAAAATTGTTTTAAATTATTCCTAATACTCCTAAAATATAGTTGTTTTTTGAAATCCATAAAATATAGTTGTTATAAGAGTATTTTGGTCATTTTCAGTAAAATAACCAAAATATCCCTTAAACGGGTAGAAAATAGCCACTAAACCAGGGGTGTTTTAGTCAAAATACCTCCAAACGGTAATTTTTTTTGAAAATTTGGGTCAAATCGGGTCTGGACCGAGCTTCGACCGGGTCGACGGACCGGACCAGACTTTCGAGCCGAAAATGTTACGTACCGTTTTCGTGAAATCGATCGTACTCGCATGGACGTGATGCCCTTAAGTTGCGCTCGCACGAGACGAATATTGAAACGACCGATTTGAACAGTTAAGCGACTGGGTCGTCGCACATAAGTCCACAAGCCAAAAAGTTGAATCAACACAAGTTATACAAAATGTCTCTTTATTGATATTGAAAATAGAATATTACAACGACGCAAAGCCAAGGTTACAAATCACTCAAACTCTCTCTCAATGCAATAACTTATGTCTTGAGGCTTACAACTTGAGAAGGATTATAATAAATGATGTACATACATTATGTTCTTATACAAACAAGCCTTGAACGTAGTCTCTTTTTTTTTTTTTTTTTTTTTTTTTTTTTTTTTAAACCAAAGTCGGTGGACGACTCCACTCGACCTTGGTCCGGAGGCCGTGGCCACTGCCACCCAGCCACCTCCGTGGAAGGGAGGGCTCGAACTCGGCCCTCACCCCCGGTGCACGGTGGTGTTACCAGTACACCACGACTCGATGTGCGCCTTGAACGTAGTCGTATGCCTTAAAATGCTAAAAAAAAAATTCTCAACGTCTTGTTATGTCCAAACGAACTCCGCGACCAACGAATTACTCTCTGTAACTGATGAAATATCAGTACATTCCATATAAACAAACATTTTTCTTTCGCTATTCTGCTGGTAGAACTATATATGAAACTTAATAGTGTATAGGATTGGACAGGACTTCAGTAAATAGGAAACCAAATAAACAATATCGTACAATACTTAATAGATTAGGATATGCAATCAATCCATTTCATGGCCAACTGTGATTCTGAGTCCAATTGTGTGAGGGAGATGAAAAACCTGATCGTGCTTGATTTGGGCTACTCATTTTGGCCCACTTTTGGCTGGACCCGCCTAACACCTTTGATGTCTGGGCCTTTGGGGGAAGGGGACTTCTTTGATGCGCCCATAAGATAGTTTGGCATATATGTACAAGAATACTCGATGCTTTCCAAAAAGTTCCAGTTCGATCAATAAGAGGTTGTTTGGTTACTTGCAAGTGCATTGTAAGTGACCTCTTTTTTACTAGTGCTTTGAAAGTGAGTTCATCTCGTACGTTTAGATTATTGTAAGTGCATTGAAAGTACATAGAAAGTGATGTGCATTGAAAGTATCACTTTCAATGCATCTGCTCCCAAGAAAAGACAATTTCGATGTTTGGCTAATCATTGTAAGTCAATTGAAAGTGAAGAATTTTTGTTACAAATGGAGAGCTTATGAGTTGCAGTAAAAAATGAGTGTCACTCATTGCAAGTGGAGAGTTTTGTTGCTATTTTTTTCTTTATTAATTCAATTGAATTAATTTATTTATTAATTAATACATTTTTGTTAATTTTTCTTCAACTGAATAGGAACACATGTTAATAATTAAATTTTTATTAATTAATATATTTTGATAACTAATATATTTTCTTAATTAAAAAATTAGTTTTAGTTAACGTTAATTAAGAAATTATTTTTTGTTAATTAGTTTTCATTAATTTAATTTTTGTAAAATAATTTATTTGTTATTAATTACTAGATAATTAATATCTTGTAATTTTTTTTTTTTAATTTTAATTTTCACTTTCACTTTTATGCTGTCATCCAAACATAACATATTTTTAATTTCCACTTCCACTTTTATGTTGTCATCGAAACCAAATTGGTATGAAACTTGGACAAAAAAATATGTATCCAAACACATTATTAAAAGTGACACCACTTATATTACAATAGGTTGAAAAATGTCTCTTTCACACTTTTAGTAAGTTACAGCTATCCAAAGAGTTCCTAAATGAGAGAGAGAGAGAGAGAGAGAGAGAGAGAACTGAAGAGGGTGTTAAGAACCTATAGATGTTGTCGAACCCATATGTTGTAGACTGGATTTGGTGGTGTCGTGTTATTCTCTGTCAGATTCTTTGGTGGACAAGGTTTGCAACCGTCTACGCACCCGAGAAGATCATACCCAATAAAGAGTAAGGAAATAAAAACTAACACAGTTTATAAACATCAACAATTTTTGTTCCACAATTTATAGTGGTGCTAATTTTACAATTCAACAATGCTACTACGTTATTGGCCCGTAGTTTTGGCCCGCGATTCACGTGGCACTCTTTTGATTTGTTACTGGAGGTGGAGCCCACGTAAATAAGGGGGACTAATGGGGTTGAGGCACGTAGCCCGCAGTCACGCCTGACGGAGAGACCGCGGGCGGGCAACGTAGTGTTTTCGTTTACAATTTTCTCGTCTCTGAGTACGCTGTGTGGAATGCAAGACACGACACGACACGACATGTATGTAGCAGCATGGACACAGCTTGGTGTGTTTTATTGCATTTTGGAGTACCCGTGTCACATTTTTAACTGGACACAGGCCGGATTCTTAGCAGTCTCCTTGACCTTGATTCAGTAACCGGCCGGAACCTGGAGTAATACTGTTTGTGTGTGTCTATTGATACAAAATCATGCTGCCTCAACTTTCAGTATCAAACAAACGCTATACTATATAACTATATAAATTTGTGATTTATCAAAACAAATAATTAATGGCTTATTTGCAAGGGCTCACTCACGGACCACTTCCGGTCTGGAAAGAGTCCGAAGGCCGTCACTTTATTTCATTGTAACCTGATAGTGATCGGTCATATATCATGGAAGGGGCAACCTCTTTGTTTGTCCTCAGTCACAGATTTGTACTCAAACCTTAACCTTCCTTTCACGGCATCAGAACGTCGACCACGACATTACTCCTACTACCGCAGATTTGCCAAACGAGAACTTTCTCTCTCGCTCGAGTAGAACCACGTAGACATACACGTTGTTGTGTGACTGTTGGTGCATATATGTTTAAGCTGTTAGATTGTGAACCAACAATGTATATTTATTAATCAATACAAAATACTATTTGTTCCTCCAAAATATTTTTTCTAAATTATTCCTCCTTATGTGGCAGCTTATGTTCGTCTGACATGACAGCTGACAAGATAAATTTTAATATTAAAATTAACATTGAAATTAATGTCAATATTAAAATTAACATTAATGGTTAAAAATAAAATTAATTGGATAATTAAATTTTTTGGTTTAAAATTTGTTATATCAGCTGATATGTCAAATGCTACGTCAACTGCCATAAGGAAAGATAGTTTGGAGGAATATTTTGGAGATACGAATATTAATTTTATGGTTTGTTAGTAAAATAGGATTAGGCCACTTACCAGCGGATTAGCTTAAGAATGCGGATTAGCTTAAGAATTTATTAGATTGGAATCTCGTGTGTTTGCTTCATGCTCAAGGTTAGCCAAAGTCATAGACATCCAACTCTTTTGAGCATTGACAAAATTGCCTTGGGAACAAAGGAAACTCCCAAATATGAAAAGAAAAAAACAAACAAGTGATGAAGGTCTCTCTCTCTCTCTCTCTCTCTCTCTCTCTCTTCTAACTAAAGGATCTTAGACAATTTGAGACTCTCCCCCTCCAAATGAAGAGGGAGAGTGACATCTTTGCAGTGCTATTCTCTATTTGAAATAGTAGCTTTTCTTACATTAGAAACTTTCCTTGTGCCAATTAGTCATTGTTGACGTCCTTTGACGAGCTTGCTTTGGATTTGGTACACACTTTGAAAATTGGACATCATTCTTGAACAGCTCCTTGACAGGGAGTGACCAAAAATTTCAAATGAGAACAACTAACTACCCATTAGATTTGAAAATAACCATGACTGCGGCTAGGAGTTTAGACCATACGATTTAGCTAACTAATTTTCATCAAGAGATTTGACGTGTTCTTAGTAGGCCGCTATAACCAAAATATTGGGACCCCCTTCAAAAACGTGCATAAACTATTGTCTTTGTTTTTCGAACATGGAGTGCTCTTTTGTTACATGAATTTTAACTACTTGACAGGGAAAAAAAAAAGTTTCCTATAACCTTTTCTTGCTCAAACCTCGTTGGTCTAGTAAAGAGTTCGACAACAACATGGAAATTTGATATCAAGTAGGTATTGAATTGTAAATTTGTCAATTATTTTATTAAGACGAGAGTATAATTAAACCTTTAGTAAACTTGTTTGACAATAATAAAGTAAATTTATATTTTATACATTGTCGGTCCAAACTGAAATTTAGATAGGTGTCATATGTTTTGCAAACAACTATATTTTTGTAAATGACAACAGAACCAATCATGGATATCTCTACGATTATAATGCGGCTTGAAACGGCACAAAAGCGAGTCGTTAGTATGTCACATACTATTTAATTAAAAATATAAATTCTTATAATTCTTATAACTAATGGTATAAGTAACTTAAAAATCTTTACAAAATATATATATATATATATATATATATATATATATATATATATATATATATATATATTCCTTATGGAGGCGACAACTTTAACCTCCTCTTGTCCACCTGGGCTTCGGCGTCCCACGGCCACCAGATCGTTGCTGCGGCCGCCACGTGGGTTATCTGGAAAAATAGGAACAAGGCGAGATACGAAGGCCACCAGTACAGCGCCGACCAACTGATCCGGGAGACCATTTGCCAGTGCCACAAACGGAGATCCATCTGTAGGCATGGCCAGGCGGCTCTCTGGAACTCTCTCCTATTCTAGGCTTAGCCGTTTTGTTTCTAGTTTACCTTTCTTTTGTCAGTATACGTGTACAGGCATCGGCATTTTGCGCCTCATGGTATACTTGTAAAGGTTCGGCCTTTCGGCCTTCTTGAATAAAATGGTCTTTATATATATATATATATATATATATATATATATATATATATATATATATATATATATATATATATATATATATATATATATATATTTAAACCAAAAGCAATATATATATCATGTGAACAAAGAAGCGGTTACACGGGGGGGCCACAAAAGTGCACAGCACGCCACTCCCTGAGGCCGACGCAATAAGCCTAGTCACATACAAAACTCAAAAACCAACCACCAAAAAGGCCAGGATACACAAAACGTCACCCTAGCCCCTCCCTCTCACCAACGAGGGAGCCGACCCTACAATGAGGCGCCCTAACTTTCGTGCATTGCCGCTCCACTTCGCGAGTCAGCTGGAGAAGCGAGTACGCGTGGGAACTACCTTCATACCGATACTTGTTACGGTTCTTCCAAAGAACCCAGATGATCGCCGACGCCGTAGTGTCATTAAGATCTGTCCGGGCGTTGCCCCAATCCGCAAGCCGCTGGGACATGAGCGTACCACCACCGATGATGCCGCGAGTATGCTGGAAATGATCCCAAAGACCGCTAGCGAGACTGCCGGATGAGAATGTGTGGTCCAGGTTCTCAACGTCAGGAAATTCCCAGCAGTGACACTTAGAAGCAATGGCGTACCCGGCTCTCCGAAGCCAGTCGTCCGTTGGGAGCTTGTGCCTGACCACCCGCCACTGAAGAATCGACCACTTGGCTGGAATACAAGATCCCCAAACTGGAAACGGACCGGACGGTCCAGGAAGGGCGTGCCTACTAACCTCCCAAGCCGATCGAGTCGAGAAAGCCCTATCCCTGGCCGACCGCCACATGTACGAATCAATCTGGTCCGTAAGCTGGAGCCCATCCGCGGCGATCCCATCCGCCACGGCCTGACCGAAGAGGACAGCAATCCGATCCTGGTCCCATCTTCCGTCCACCTGTAGATGGCAGACCAGCAGCGGCGGCCCACGGTGCTGCGTCGCCGGGCGAGGCTGTGCCGAGGTCCCGGTCCAGCTCTCGGCAAGGGCGTCCACGTCCCCACGCCCGAGCTTCACCTGAATGTGGCATTCTCCGCAGGCACGACCAACGATGAGACGTCGCCACCTGCTAGAAGGGTTGCTGTTGACGCCGGCCTGAGATGGATGAATACGCGGGAAGTAAGACGCCCTCATGAAGTCGGTCCACAGTGAAGACTCTGTCCGCACCCGCCACCAGAGCTTCACCGAAAGGGCGTTGACCATGTCTCCGATGTTGCGAATCCTGAGACCCCCTTCCCCTGTAGGCCTCGCAACGGTCTCCCAGCTCGCCCACCTTAAGCGCGCGACAACCTGCGAGTGACCCCAAAGGAACCTGTTGAAAGAATGTTATAATACCTCAATGACCTTCTTTGGCGGCTGGCAAGCAGTCAAAATATAAATGGGCATCGAACACAGCACGTGTCTGAGAAGGATAAGACGACCGCCAATCGAGAGGGAGTTGTGCTACAACCCTCTGATCCGTGCCTGAATCTTGGAGATGAGCGGTTCGAAGAGGACGACCTTTCTCTGCCCGTAGTGAATCGGACAACCCAAGTAGCTGAATGGGGGCGAGGAGACGGGGAAACCCGAGCAATCCGCCAGCGTCGCCTTCATCGCGTCTGAGCTGTCTTCGTGAGTATAAATGCAACTCTTCCTATCGTTGATGCGTTGGCCGGACGATTGCTGGTAACTCAAGAGAAGCTGCTTGATGTTCTGAATCGTCCGCTTGTCACCGGAGGAGAAGACAAGAACGTCGTCGGCATAGGACAGATGCGTGATGAGCGGACACCCACTGGTAATCCGGTATCGGCCGAAGCTCCTAGTGGTTCCCAGCTTGATAAGGTTCCGACTGAGAACTTCCGCTGCAATAATGAATAGGGAGGCCGACAGGGGATCTCCTTGTCGCACGCCACGATGAGACCGGAAGAAACCCGAGGGGACACCGTTGATGAGAACCGAGAACCAAGAGCTGCTGACCGAGCGGAACAAAATGTCGGTCCACACCTCCGAGAAACCGAACTTACGCAAGACCCAAATCAGGTGCTGCCAATCTATCATGTCGTAAGCTTTTTCCATGTCGATCTTCATCGCGACGTTGCCACCGCGATTGTCGTGACCCATCTTGCTCACCAACTCCTGTGCAAGCAGGATATTGTCAACAATGCTCCTCCCCTGGACGAACCCACTCTGCTCCCTGGAAATAATTCTGGAAAGAAGCGGAGCCATCCGGTTAGCGATAACCTTGGCTATGACTTTGTTTATGAAATTGCAGATGCTAATGGGGCAGAAATCTGCGAAAGAAGAAGGATTGGAGTTCTTCGGAATCAGCATCAGGAAGCAGCTACAAATTGAACACGGATATTGACAGCCTTCGAAGAATGCTTCCATGGAGTCGACGACGTTGCCGCCCACCGTGTCCCAGCAAGCGTCGAAGAAGCCCCCGGAGAACCCGTCGGTCCCCGGCGCACTGTCGTTGCTCAAAGCCTTGACCGCTGCTTCCACTTCATCCCTGGAGATGGGCTTAACCAGCTCGTTGTTGTCCTCGACATCGATCAGTTGCGGAATTTCACCAAGGAGCCCTGCATCCACAACAATCCTTTCCTTCTCGAACAGCCGAGAGAAGTAGGTCACCGCCGCTGCTGAAATGTCGGAGTACCCCCTGACGTCGACGCCGTCGACCCCACGAATCTGATGGATGGTGAGGGAGTTCCTCCTTTGCCGCACACAGTCATGGAAAATTTTGGAATTCCTGTCACCTCCAATGTCCCACCTGATGCGAGCCTTCTGACGCCAGAAGATGGTTTCGTTGCGCGCACAAAGCTTCAGCCGAGCCAGGGCCGCGTGAAGCGTTATACGGTTGCCGGGGTCGCCACACCTAGCAACCTCCATTTCAGCGTGCTGGACGTCCGCCTCCGCTAGCTTGAGATCGAGAAAAATATCGCCAAACGCGATGCGACTCCAGTGCCTGAGCGCCTTCCTCGTGGCGGCCAGCTTCAGCCTAATCCGGATCAGAGGGTTGTCGTGATGAGTCGAAAGCCAAGCTGTCGATACTACACGACCGAAGTCCTCGTGTTTGCTCCAGAAGTCCAAGTATTTAAAGCTCCTGTGCTGCTCCGGCTTAGAAGTGTGAATGTCGAGGAGGAGGGGCACGTGGTCCAACTCTGCTCTGTTCAGATGAATGACGCTGGAGTCGTCGACGCTGTCCCGTCATTGCTGATTGGAGAAAATCCTGTCGAGCCTGGATTGCTGATAGTCACTGCCCTCTTGAGAATTAGTCCACGTGAACTCATTCCCGGAGAAAGAGATCGGAGACAGGTGAGCGTCGAGAGCAAATTGATTGAATTCAAACATCGAACCCAACGAAGGACTGAGGCCTCCCTGCTTCTCCGCCGTCGTGGCGATGGCGTTGAAGTCGCCGCCACACAACCACGGGGACAGAGGGAATCGACTTTGCAGGTGGAGCAGCTCCTCCCACAAGTCTCTTCTCGTCCGACGATGGCAGCTGCCGTGCACAATGGTCATGAGCGTCGAACCAGCAATGAGGTGATGACGAAAGATGATGGATATGGCTTGGAGGCTAACCGCAACGACCTCAGCCTCCACCTCTTTGTGCCAAAACACCCAGATATCCTTCCCGCTTGCAAATCCGCCATCAAAACCGAGCTTGAGGCAGAAATGATTAAACTTCCCTTCTTCTACTTTGGATTCAATCACTGCGAGAATGACAAGACGATGCATCTCTTTGAGACTCTTGAGACGGTTGAGGGTCTGATTGTTAGCCAGGCCCCTCGCGTTCCAAATCATCATTCTTAACATTTAGTGTGGGTGTTGTGGCCCCTCCTTGTGGCCGATCTGAGAATTCTGGGTGTGATTGGCGATGTCAGCGATCTCGTGTTGATGGGGTCGGATCCTTCCTGCATATCTTCCTGCTGTTGTATTTCCTGATGCTCTGTTCCTATCTCCATCCTGACATCCGCGGCTAAGGCGGACCATCGATTTTGTGGGTCTCCAACGGGGTTGTCGAAGTCGACCACCTCGCATATTTGATGACCTATTTCCTCCTGTGCTTCACTCACCTCTTCTCTAGCTGGGAGCATGGGTTAGTATATCACTAACCTCATTTTCGAAGTATTGCAACTTGGCTATCCGGATTCAATCCCGGCAATTGCTTCGTGCTGGGTGGTCTCCTCCGTAGTATTGCAACTTGGCTGTCCGGATTCAATCCCGGCATTAGCTTCGTGCTGGGTGGTCTCCTTCTCATGGCTTTTCCGCTTTCTACTTCTACGTCTTCCTTTACTGGTCTTAGAAGTATCAGTAACCGTATCAGGAATGCTTGGTTGGCTGCTTTCCTCTTCCGCATTTGTTGATCCTTCCCCCTCTTTTTTCTTTCCCTTGCCAGTGTTAGCTTCCTCCTCTTTGTCTTTCCTTCTCTTGCACATTCCGACCGAATGGCCTTGATGATAGCAGTGATCGCAATAGAGTGGGATACGCTCGTACTTGATTTGTTGCCAAGCGCTATTGCCATGTGGAAGAATCAGGCGAACCTTCGGGGGGAGAGGCTTGCTGGAGTCCAGCTCTATAAGAACTCGAGCCTGGCTCGGGCGGGAGCGCTGCGCCGTGGCTCGATCGATAAGGAGAGGCTGTCCTATCCCCTGGGCTATGGCAAAGATGGCCTCTTTGGCGAATAAGTGAATTGGTAACCCTGATAGGGAGACCCACACGGGGATGATGGCCGATTCTCGATTGGGGATGAAGCTGGGATCCCATCTGAACACCCTCATCGGAGCATTCGCAACCATCCACAGATCACGGGATCGAATACGGAGGAAGTCCACTTTGAGACTAGGACGGAGAAGCATGTGTCTCCCATCAATCACACCGACATCGACGGCGCCGGCGAACTTCATGCCCTCCATGGCCCGCCGTACCGCGTCTACGGACGGACGGGAGTGAGAAAATTTGCCAATCAACGCCTAACAAAGAGGCGAGACCAGAGCCTCGACCGCTGATAATAGAAATGTGATGGCTGGAGCTCCAAGGAACGAGGAAATCTGACAACCGAGGCTGTCCCGTCCGGCGCTACCGAAGACGAGAGCCATTTCTTGGGCCGCGACCGTAGGAACGCCGACCGCTGCCGCATAGGACCTCGCCGGCGCTGCGTCCCTAGCCGGAGAGGAGTGCTGGACGGAAACAGATGAGGAGGGGGCCGGGGGTGAAACCGCCGGACGGATGTGGGGAGGGGGGGGGAACTGATGAAAGAGGGGTGGTGGAGGACGGAGAAGGCACCTTGGGAGCGGGGACTCCAGAGGAAGGATGAGGGGGTGGGGGGGCAAGCGGAGGGACCACAGCGGCGCTATGCGGAGGGGAAGGTTGGACCGGCGGAGGAAGAGAAGAGGGCAGTGGGAAAATAACCGGCTCGGCGGAGGAGGATAAAGGGGGGTGAGAGGCCGGTATGGAATCGGGGGAAGGTGTGCCCGCCGACATGGCCGGAGCCTGCCGGCGGCTCCCAGAGGATGCGGCCAGCGCAATCTCGGGGTCTAACCTAGCCGCCGAAGGGGAGAATATATATATATATATATATATATATATATATATATATATATATTTTAACAATGGCTAGCGCCTTCATTGAAATACAAGAAGATAGGTGGAACCGGGAGATAGCCCAAGTTCGTACAAAGTGGGGGAGGAACCCCTAACATACTCGTCCTAACCATGATAATTAGTGCTTTTTTTTTGGGGTGACACTGGTCCCTAGGGAAGGTTTGGTTGCGCTGCCCGGGGGGGTGCGCGCAGTCCTGAGGGGGGGGGTGGTGGGCACTCAGCCCTGGAAAAAAAAAACTCTTTTTTTTTGAAAAGAAAAAGGAAAAAAGGAAACATCAAAACGGGATTCAAAAATCAAAAGAGAGCGGGCGACCCAGCGCACGAGACCCGATAGTGGGTCAAACCCACTGCCCGAGGGGCACGCGTCCCTGCGGCACGCGTTTCGAGGGCGCACAGCCCGAGCGGGGCTCTGCCCGAGGGAGGGAAGGCGCGGGTCACGAGGCCCCCCCCAGCGCGCGGCCCGGCGCGAAGCGCCGCCGGGGAGGGGGGAGCGGGGGCTCCGGCGGGGAGCGGGGCCTCCGGCGGGGAGCGGGGGCTCCGACGAGGGAGACTGCAGCGGGGATCGGAGGCCCGGCGAGGGGGCGAGGGCAAGCCGCGGTGAGATCGGCACGACGCCCGGAGCCAGGATGACTCCAGCGGGAGGCCGCTCACGGAGGTGGGGGAGGAGGAGACCTAAAGAGGAGGATTAATTCTTAATATTATTGACTTTCTTATATGTAGGCCTGGAAATTTCTTTTAGATTTGACATTACAAGTTTATTGTACTTAATATACATTGTTTCTTTATGTCACATTTTTATATCAATGAATGATTACAGCATTATCTTTTACTTTAGTTGTTAATGTATTCAAGTTTTACTATTAATTTCACCGAGAAAAGTGATTCTATTTTACGACGATTAATTCTATCAGAATTTGTAATTATCATGACAGGTAACCATTTCCGATGACATTTTTTTAATTTTTTTCAATTGCTATGGTGATCAAAAAAATATAATTCCGACTACACGAATTTTAATTTTCGTCTACTTTAGCAATCGCAAACAAACTTTTTCGAGGATCTTTTTTATTGGAAATAAACTTGTAATCTTTTTTTCGAGAAGTTTAATTCTTTTTTTGACTGTACCTTTATTGTCGAAAATTTTTATTACCGATAAACAAAATGTGATCGCAAATAAGTCATCTATCGCAAATAGTATTTTCGAGGAATCCTTATCGTCGAAAGCACATTGTCAGAAAATATAAATAGTTGTGACCACCAATTCATTACTTGCGATGGCACACTATCGTCGCAAATATCATCTTCTTATATTCATAAAGCTTGTTTACGACAATATAAAAAACAAATACGAGGGTCATCTCCTCTCGCAAATACTAACATTTCCGACGGTTGGTCGGAAAAATACTTTTTCCGACGCTAGCATTTACGAGGGCATACGACGGCCTTGTACCCTCGGAAAAGACTATTCCCGACGGCAAATAGGCACTTCCGAGAAATAATTGCCTTCGAAAATAAAGGTTTTTTTTTGTAGTGCGAGGGGGAGGATCTGAGGGGGGGACGGGGAGACCGAGTGGGGGGGAAGGAAAGGCCGCCTGGAGGGGAGGTCTCACGGGCGGCAGGCGGCGAGGCAGTCCACCGGGAGGACCACCGCGCGGAAGCAGGAGAGGGGGGAGTCGAGCAAGCGGGTCGCGGAACAGCTCCCAGGGCCCACGAGGTGGGGGCAGGCCTCCGCCGACGAGGGAGGGGGCAGCCGCCGGGAGCGAGGCGACTAACTGGCGAAGGTAATGAAAGGGATGGGAGCAAGCCAGCGCGCGGCGCGAGTCCGACGGCGGAGGGGAGCGGCTCCGGGGGCTCGACCTCCGGAGGAGGGAGCGGCTTCGGGCGCGACGGGGAGGAGGCGCCTACCGCCGGCGAAGAGACCGCCGGAGAGGGGAGGGTTGAGAGGGAAGAGCAGCGGTCGGGGGGGGGGGGGGGGGGGGGGTGGGGGGGGGGGGGGGGGGGGGGGGGGGGGGCGACGCCGGGGAGGGTAGGGCGCTCGACACCTGCCACGGGAGGGGATACCGAGGAGCCGGAGGCGGCCGGGGGGACAGAGACGCGCCGGCGGCTGCGCAGCCACGACAGCCCACGAGGCGAGGTCGGCGGCGAAGGTTGAGGGGAAGGAGAAGGCACCGCTGGTGGCCGGGGGGCTGAAGGTGGCCGGGGACGCCGGAGGGGGCCAGATCAGAGGAGGAGCGGGCCACTGCAGACCGCTCGCCGCCGGCGAGGGTGCCGGAGGCACGGCAGAAGGAGCGACGGGTGTGGCCTCCGGCGGAGGGCCAAGGTGGGGGGAGGGCCGGAGAGCCAGGAGACTCCGGGGGCGCCTCCGGCGGAGGGCCCAGGTGGGAGAGGACCGGGAAAGAAACAAGCTTGGGTGGAGGAGGAGGGTTCGGCTATATATATATATATATATATATATATATATATATATATTAACTATATGACTAAACATATAGTCATGTAGTTAATTTATATATATATATATATATATATATATATATATATATATATATATATATATATATATATAATTTATATATATATATATATATATATATATATATATATATAAAGTTGAAATTTAATTTTTTTAACATTTTTCTTTTGGGGGGCATCAAACCCGTTTGGTGGAGTGAGGTTTATGAAATAAAATAAAATAAAAACTAATAAAATTGTCAAATACTAACAATCCCACTATGAGTAAGTTATTATAATTTTAACAATATTCAGCGGCCTCACAAATAGTTAGATAGGAAGTAAAGCATTTCTATTTTTGGAAATGACCTCATTTATAATAAAGAAGGAATTTGCCAAATAGCCGAATGGAATAAAGTACAAAAAGAGAGGGGGAGAGGGAGAGGGAGAGAGAGAGAGAGCAATAATGGCCTCTTTTCCACCAAATATCCAGGTCAGACGGCCTAATCCTAAATGATGTGACGCAAGTCCCAGGGGTAATCTAGCCAATGCACCAAAAAAGTGTGATTTTATTTGTAATGTTTGGAAAATGTGAGGTGGCCTTCATAAAATAATCCCAACATGGTGTCTCTGCTGTCGTTATCGTGATGTCACCGTGCATCAGCAAGATGAGTGGCTTATCTACTGAAATGACCAGTCTACCCTTTACTATGTATTTTCTTGTAAATTATACCATTATTTATTTATTTACTTTATTGCATGCACTTTCTTGGAACCTCAAAGTAAAATTCTTCAACCGAACAGTTTTGAATAATTGTCCGATATCATGTGAATTGCACTTCATCCCAATAGAACAATGGCTAATAATATTCTAAGACTATATTTGAGTTGAAGGAAAATAAAATTATTTTCTAAGTATTGTGCCGAATTGTTATGTTTTGTTGTGGATTTTTATTCTTGTACTACTCAAACCGTTCCATATGTCAAAGAAATAAAATAAAATAAAATGAGGTTGCATAGGTCATTAAGTTCAATATCATTAACATCAAATTTTAGTTGGCTTAGCCACAAGGCATCTTCATATTTGTTAATTTAAGATAAGGTAACAAATCTTTCCGAATATTAGAAAAACAATGACGCAGGTTATTCTATCATCCCGTTTATCTTTACGGTTTCAAATCAAGAGTTAGGTCACATCTCTGTTTCTTCTTTGAGATGATAGATCAGGGACGGCCTTGACCAGGACAGGTTGACGGTCCAGGATCCAAAGATTAATTATAGATACGACAATATAGAAATATCTAGAATAAAACAAGAATGTACGATGGACCATCTTTAACTCAAAATATTTGTTGTACAATGGTTATCATATTAGCCTTATATTTATTATAGAGGTCCTTATTCAAATTTTGGTTGCAATATTATTTTTGTCATATTTACTTTAATTTTTCCATGTTCTGTATTTTTTTATAACAATTTATTATTATTATTTTTTATTTATAAATGGTGGAAGTTGAAGATAATGAGTCCAAATATATGCAATATAGCATGTAACATCCGACATCTAAAAAAATATGAGAAAGCCACACCCCCTTTGCAAGAAGGAGCCTTCTCAAAAAGAAAAGAAAAGAAAAGAGTAGAGACTCCTCCATAAAAAAAAGTTAGGAACATAAAGATAAAATATGCCAACTTCAAGTACGCAAAAAAAGGGGTCATCATTTGTCACTTAGGTATATTATCTATCATATGAAGGAAAATATCTATCATCTAATAGAAAATTGGGATTTTGAAGCATAAACAATTGTGATACAAGTCCTGTAACATAATTCTAAGATTGCACATTGCCCCCATCAACATAGGGGATATATGGTTGCCTCTAAATATGATTAATATATATTGCATGAAGTATTTGTTGCAGTATGTGATATTGTTAGAATTTACAAATTTATTGTTGAGTGCTGCTAGCTTGTTCGCTGCGGGCCAGCTCGTCCGTCACGTAGCGCCGTCCCATTGGCAGGTCAACCATACATATGGGGGGGGGGGGGGGGGGGGGGGGGGGGGGGTTGGGATTCGGCCATGCAGGTGGACAGGCCAGCCCGCCTGCGGGCAAGTTAGCTTTTTTTTCCTTTATTGTTTGATTGCATATAAATAATTTTGGTTAAAATTTTAAATTTATTATTTGGAATAATATAATTAACATGTAATGGTTCCAACTTTTGTTGTTGTAAATGAAAATTGATAATTTGAATGCGTCTTTATGACAGTTAATGAAGAGAGAATTATTGACAATGATGTAAATGATGTTACACTAAATGGTGTTAGAAACCATTTCGGCCGCAATAAATTTTGCGTTAGTTGGGAAAAAAAGATCAAACATTTGTTACACCAATTCAACAATTCATATCTAAACATGATAATTGATAAAATGGTACAACAAATGTTGCATGACTTTCTATTTACAATCAACCAAACATCCCCTGTCTGATTTGATGTAAGTAGTAAAATTGGTGTAATAAATATTGTATCATTTTTTCCAATGGTCATAACATTTGATGCGGCAAAAGCGACCACTGTTGGGTATGCACTGATACCGCTAATTGGGATGGAGATAGCTTACCCACTTAACGTGGGAGCTACAATGAGTTGAAGTTTAGCTTACCCGCTTAACGTGGGAGCTACAATGAGTTGAAGTTTAGCTTATCCGCTGAGTTCCCAAGGTTCATTCATCTTGCATGAATGAATCTTGGAGGAGAATGTTCATTCCCTTATGGCTATATAAGGAGATGGTTTGGGAGATGTTTGGGTTAATCCTCCCTTGTGATCTTGGTGCTAGAAGTGGTGGTGCTCTTGGTGCTCCTTGCTTGCGGTGTTCTTCCGGGCGGTGCTTGCTTCTACCTCGGGTGCTTCTTCACCAAAGTGTCTTCCATACTTGTGTATGAGAGAGATCCTCTTGAGTGTATCCAAGAGAGAGTTTGTAACTCTGTAATCCCACTATTCTTAGTGGAGGAAGAAAGAAAAGAACTATTGTTGTCCGATGACGTAGGCACATAGCCGAACCTCGTTAATTCTCTTGTCTTTTGTATGTTTGTTTTTCTTTTCTTTTCTCTAGCCTCCTTGTTAAGCGGATAAGCTAAACTTCAACTCATTGTAGCTCCCACGTTAAGCGGGTAAGCTAAACTTCAACTCATTGTAGCTCCCACGTTAAGTGGATAAGCTATCTCCATCCCAATTAGCGGTATCAGTGCGTACCCAACAATTGGTATCAGAGCCACACAAGCTTATTTCGTGATGGCGGAATCATTGTCTTCTACCTCCTCAACCATGATCAAGCTCACGTCTTCAAACTATTCCATATGGAGGCCGCGGATGGAAGATATCCTCTATATATTGTAAGGATTTGTACGAAGTGTTACTCTGCAATGGACAGAAGCCAGAAGACAAATCTGAAAAAGATTGGACCATTCTAAATCGAAAAGCTATTGGAGAGATCCGTCCTTGGATCGACCAAAGCGTTTTTCACCATGTTTCCAAAGAAACCGATGCTCATCAAATGTTGATGAAGTTAGCATCGATGTACGAGCGAGAGACTCCTCAAAACAAAGCATCACTCATTCGACGTTTGGTGAACCTGAAATACAAAGACGGACGAAGTGTTTCTGAACACTTGAGTGATTTCCAAGAGTTGGTAAATCAACTTTCAACCATGAAGCTGGTGCTGGAAGATGAGCTATTGGCACTTTTGCTACTCAGCTCGTTGCCGGATAGTTGGAACACACTTGTGGTTTCCTTAAGCAACTCCGCTCCTCAAGGCGTCATCACTTTAACCTTAGTGAAGGATAGTTTATTGAATGAAGAAGCGAGGCGGAAAGAACAAGGCATAACAACCGAGTCAGATGCTCTTATTTCTGAGAATCGTGGAAGAACTCATCAAAGAAAATTTTACAACCGTGACCGCTCCAAAAGCAGACCAAAAGATCATTCCAAAGGCACTTTCAAACCAAAAAAGGAGATAGAATGCTTTCATTGTGGCCTTAAGGGTCATATGAAAAGAGAATGCAGAAAACTCAAAAAAGAAAAGAGAAATGAATCAAATGAGAAGAATGAAGCCAAGGACACAACTGCCACTGCTTCAAAAGGCGATGAGATAATCATCATTTGTGATGATGGTCTGGTTAATCTAACCTCTCAAGATTCATGCTGGATTGTAGACTCTGGTGCATCATTCCATGTTACTTCCAGAAAGAAATTCTTTACAACCTACACAAGCGGAGACTTCGAAAATGTGAGGATGGGAAATGAAAAAAATTCCAAGATTGTGGAAAAAGAAGAAATAGCTCTTGAGACCAACACTGGATGCCCCTTGATTCTCAAGAATGTGAGACATGTTCCAGACATGCGTCTCAATTTGATATCCACTGGCCTGATGGATGATGAAGGCTACACCAATGTGTTTGGTGGAGGCAAATGGAAACTCAGCAAAAACTCCCTAGTGCTTGCTAGAGGGAAGAAGGAGAACACACTCTATACAACATATGCTAAGATCAACAATCAGCATGTTAATGCAGCAATCGACCAATCAGGATCAACGATTGGGTTATGGCACAAGCGACTGGGTCATATGAGTGAGAAGGGATTGCAAATTCTAGCCAAAAGAGAGGTATTGACCGGGCTGAAATCGAAAGGTACACCTCTTGAACCTTGTACTGATTGTTTGGCTGGAAAACAACATAGAGTTTCATTTCACTATAAGACTGCAACTAGAAAACCCAATGTACTGGATGTTGTTTACTCTGATGTTTGTGGGCCTATGACTACTAACACTCTTGGTGGTGCAAGATACTTTGTCACCTTCATTGATGATCATTCCAGGAAGGTATGGGCATATGCAATCAAATCCAAAGATCAAGTCTTTGATGTGTTCAAGCAGTTTCACGCCAGCGTTGAACGTGAGACTAATACGACTCTGAAGTACATCCGTACTGATAATGGTGGAGAGTACATAGGAGACTTCAGAATCTATTACAAGAATAATGGGATCAGACATGAAAGATCGGTTCCAAAGACCCCTCAGCACAACGGATTGGCGGAGAGGATGAACAGAACAATCGTTGAGCGGATCAGAACCATGTTATCTCACTCCAAGCTGCCAAAGGGTTTCTGGGGTGAAGCATTAATGACAACAGTTCACTTAATCAACTTGTCTCCATCAGCTCCACTCAATGGTGATGTACCGAACAAGTTCTGGACAGGAAAAAATGTGTCCTACCAATACTTGAAGGTGTTTGGGTGTAGAGCATTTGTGCACATTCCCAAAGACGAGAGGTCCAAGCTTGATGTCAAATCAAAAGAATGTATTTTTCTTGGCTATGAAGATGAAGAGTTCGGCTACAGACTCTGGGATCCTGTCAATAAGAAGATTGTCAGAAGCAGAGATGTAGTCTTCTTTGAAGATCAAACTATTGAAGATTGTCAAAAGGGAGAAAAGGTTGATAGCTCCAGGGAATTTCCTGTCAACCTAAATCCATTGTCTCGGCCTCGGGAACAAAGGGGAGATCCGGCCGAGAATAATGAAGCTGAAATCCATGATCATGTCGAGGACAATCATGATGATGATATTGTACATGAAAATATTCAAGAAGAGCAAGATCCTGAAGGACCTCTGAGAAGATCAAACAGACAATCGAAGCCTAACAGCCTCTACAGTCCACAACAGTATGTATTGCAAACAGATGCAGGAGAACCTGAAAACTATCAAGAAGCCGTGACACACGAGAAAAAGGGGGAGTGGCTGGAAGCCATGCAAGATGAGATGAAGTCCTTGCATGAGAATCACACTTATGATTTGGTAAAATTACCAAAAGGAAGAAGGACACTCAAGAACAAATGGGTGTATAAGCTGAAGACAGAAGAAAACAAATCACAACCAAGATACAAGGCGAGGCTAGTTGTGAAAGGTTTTAGTCAGAAGCAAGGAATTGACTATGAAGAGATTTTCTCACCAGTGGTGAAGATGACATCTATCAGAGTAGTGCTCAGCTTGGCTGCAAGTCTAAATCTAGAAGTGGAACAACTAGATGTGAAGACTGCATTCCTTCACGGAGAGATTGAAGAAGAAATCTACATGGAACAGCCAGAGGGTTTCAAAGTCAAAGGAAAAGAAGATCTAGTCTGTCGACTAAAGAAGAGCCTGTATGGACTGAAACAGGCACCACGCCAATGGTATAAGAAGTTTGATCTCTTCATGACCAAGCAAGGATACCTGAGGACCACGTCTGATCATTGTGTGTTTGTCAAAAGGTACTCTGATGGTGAACTGATTATACTCCTTCTATATGTTGATGATATGTTGATCGTAGGTCGTGACAATGACAAGATCAACAAGTTAAAGAAAGCGCTCAGCAAGTCCTTTGCAATGAAGGACTTAGGTCCAGCAAAGCAAATTCTCGGTATGCATATCTCTCGTGATCGAAGGAATGGGAAGCTGTGGTTATCACAAGAGCGCTATATCGAGAAGGTGTTGAAGAAGTTCAACATGGACAAGGCAAAGCCTGTAGCAACTCCACTTGCTAATCAATTTTTGCTCAACTCAAGACAGTGTCCTACAAGCAACAAAGAAAAAGAAGAGATGGCATCGGTGCCATATGCCTCAGCAGTTGGCAGTCTTATGCATATGATGGTGTACCACCAGACCTGACATGGCACATGCAGTTGGTGTCGTCAGCAGATTCTTATCCAATCCGAAAAAAGAGCATTGGAAAGCGGTGAAGTGGATTTTGAGATACCTCAGAGGTACTTCCAAAATGAGATTGTACTTTGGAAATGACAAGCCTGTGTTGATTGGGTACACAGATGCAGATATGGCTGGAGATTTTGACTCCATAAAATCTACTTCAGGATATTTAGTTACTCTTTCAGGGGGAGCTGTGTCTTGGCAGTCAAAGTTACAGAAGTGTGTTGCTCTGTCGACTACAGAAGCAGAATATATCGCAGCGACAGAAGCATGCAAGGAACTACTGTGGATGAAAAGATTCCTACAAGAGTTGGGTCAAGAACAACGAGAATATGTTCTTTATTGTGATAGCCAGAGTGCTATACATTTGAGCAAGAATTCGAGTTTTCACTCAAGGACAAAGCATATTGACGTGAGATATCATTGGATTCGTAACGTGGTGGAATCCAAGCAACTTCAGATTGAGAAGATCCATATCAATGACAATGGCTTAGACATGATGACTAAATCTTTACCTAAAGACAAGCACATCTTTTGCAGAAGTGCAGCTGGTTTGACGGAGCCTTCCACTTAAGTCGGGAAGGGGGAAATTGTTGGGTGGTCCCTCCTTAATTGGAGAGAGGATTTGGAGTTCCCAAGGTTCATTCACCTTGGAGAAAGTCTAAAGACTTGTGGAGTTCCCAAGGTTCATTCACCTTGGAGAAAATCTAAAGACTTGTGGAGTTCCCAAGGTTCATTCATCTTGCATGAATGAATCTTGGATGAGAATGTTCATTCCCTTATGGCTATATAAGGAGATGGTTTGGAAGATGTTTGGGTTAATCCTCCCTTGTGATCTTGGTGCTAGAAGTGGTGGTGCTCTTGGTGCTCCTTGCTTGCGGTGTTCTTCCGGGCGGTGCTTGCTTCTACCTCGGGTGCTTCTTCACCAAAGTGTCTTCTATACTTGTGTATGAGAGAGATCCTCTTGAGTGTATCCAAGAGAGAGTTTGTAACTCTGTAATCCCACTATTCTTAGTGGAGGAAGAAAGAAAAGAACTATTGTTGTCCGAGGACGTAGGCACATAGCCGAACCTCGTTAATTCTCTTGTCTTTTGTATGTTTATTTTTCTTTTCTTTTCTCTAGCCTCCATGTTAAGCGGATAAGCTAAACTTCAACTCATTGTAGCTCCCACGTTAAGCGGGTAAGCTAAACTTCAACTCATTGTAGCTCCCACGTTAAGTGGGTAAGCTATCTCCATCCCAATTAGCGGTATCAGTGCATACCCAACAATTGATAAAACATGATAATTGATAAAAATGGTACAACAAATGTTGCATGACTTTCTATTTACAATCAACCAAACATCCCCTGTCTGATTTGATGTAAGTAGTAAAATTGGTGTAATAAATGTTGTATCATTTTTTCCAATGGTCATAACATTTGATGCGGCAAAAGCGACCACCACATCATTTATATCATTTCCAATTATTCTATTTTCATTTAGTTTCATAAAGAGAAAACCAAATAATTAATTTCTAACTACAACAATAAAGTTGCAAACATGTATGCTAATTACATATTTTCAAATAATAAATTTATAAATTTTACAATATTATTTATATGTAACCAAACAATGAATTTGTAACACCATTTGGAACAACAACATTACATACATATGTTGCATGAAAATTTTATCTACAGTTAACTAAACAGCCTTCGATGACAATCATCTCATGGACTTTTGGGACAGTGTTATTGGCATCACACCACAAAATCTTGGAGCAACACAATATTTTTAAATTTTTACTCCCCAACTAGCCTTAGCTAGTTTTTTTTTTTTTCTTGGGGCAACATTTAAGACTTAATGAGAACTCATGACTGCAAAATTTTGACATTTCTATTGCATATATAGTCAGGGCTGTCAAAATTTAAGTTCAAAATTTTAACAATCCTCTATCGTCCCAAATGTGACTGTGCCTAGCTTCAAATTGAGTTCAAAACTTTAAACATAGTACCTTAGTGGACTTTCTACTAGAAAAAATAACAAAATAATATACATGAAATCTAAAAATCTAAAAAAATTAATTTAAAATTTCTTAAAATCTAAACAAAAAACCTTGCTCTAATTGATGAAGTTTTATCATAATTGTGTACGTTTGTTGGTTCTCTCTATCCCCATCGTCAATTTATACAAGGTTGAATGTTGGAAGAGAAAGAGATTAGGAAGAAGAAGAACAAAGAAAAATAGTCTTGCCACCAAGGGTAAAATAAAATTAGTGGTGTTATTAAACCAATGTCGTTGCTAAGAATACTTTGCGTTGCCAATAATAGTGATATTTTTTATTTCACTCTTCAAAGGATTGATTTCTTTTTCTTTCCTTTCCTATCGGCAAAGCAAAATAATGATGCCTAAGTACAACGACTCTTTCCATTGTAACATGTAAGAGCATAATAGTAGATGGAGTTCAAAAATACATATTGAAGTCCAAATTTATAATAAAAAATAAATATAATACTGGATTTGTGTGAGAATAATAAATAATAAAAAATTGAGGCCTACATGAAATGAATGAATAGAGATCCAAGTGTCATCATTCTTTCTTTTTCAAAACATAATATAAAATTTAGAATCTAGAAATTATAGTTCTAAATTGAGCCTTACTATTCTATAAAATGACTTTCTACTAATGTTTTGACAACTAGACTGGAGATCGATTCGGACAAGACACTGAATAGGGTCAAACCGGCTCAACCAGTGGGAACCTAAGTAGCCTAAGTTTAATCCTTGTGGACAATAATTTTTTACGAAAAAATATTAATTTACAACCAATTTATGAAAAAATAGTACGTCAACACTGAACCAGACCAAAAAAGATACTGGTTCATGAACCGGTCCATCTGATCCGAATTTTAAAACAATGGTTCCTCCATTCTGAATGTAGAAATTCTAAAATCCAAACTCTAGCTCCAGTGGCGGGAACATAACCATGAGGTTACTCCAATTGAACTTTATTATTCAACAAAAATGGACTTTGTTGATGCTCCAAGTAAAGCTCTACAACATGTGCTGTTGTCGTTTGACATATGGAAACAATCACCTGCATACAATTTTGTGCCTTGAATTTGTTCCCATTTTTTTAAAAAAAAATTCTTCTTTGCTTCTCAAAGTGCTCTCAAGCATCTCCAGAGAAGAAAAGCCCCTTTCCCAATTTATAATTCCCAACGCGCACACAACATTAAAAAAAAAAAAAAAAAAAAAAAAAAAAAAAAAAAAAAAAAAGGGAAAAAAAAACACACTCGTCAAAAGGTTCTCTTGAGTATGCTTCACGCCACATGGGTCCTCTCCCTCCCTGTGGCTGTGCTCACAAACTTCGCTATAAAGAACCTTTAATTTCCACCACCCCCACCCTACCCCGCTCGTCGCCTCGTGCAACCCCATCGAAGCTATCAAGGAGCAAATGGGACATGGCTTCTTCTTCTTCTTCTTCATGACTTAGCCAATATTAACTCTCGATCTCACATGGAGGAGCTGATCATGAGATTGCCCCCCGGGTTCCGCTTCCACCCCACCGACGAGGAGCTCGTCCTCCAGTACCTCAGGAGGAAGGCGCTCTCCGTCCCCCTGCCGGCCTCTGTCATCTCCGAGGTCGAACTCGGAAAGTACGACCCCTCGGAATTGCCTGGTCAGCAGCTAGTAGTGCAACAACACTTGCAGCAAATAATTATTTTATTTTTCCGGCGCATGCCAAACTAAGATCCTAGTACTGTTTTAATTTGGAAACTTATCAGGTTGCTACGGGGGAGAGAAATACTTTTTCAGCCATCTCGGAGAGGCGAGATACCGGCGGGCGGCGAGGTCCGGGTACTGGAAGGCTACCGGGAAGGACAAGCCGGTCGTCGCGTCCGGTCGACGCAATGAGGTGGTGGGAATGAAGAGGGTTCTTGTCTTCTTCCGAGGGAAGCCTCCCCGTGCGTCTCGGACCGACTGGATTATGCACGAGTACCGGCTCGCCGGCTCCGGAGCCGTTCCAGCCTCCATGCCTACCCACTGCAAGAATGTGAGCTTAATTATTAGTTCTCAACTCTATCGCTATTTCTTAGTACCGGTCAGCAGGTGGAGACATAGTGCGTCCTGATTGGATTAATTCGATACTTTAACTACACAATACATGTTTAATTCATGCAGTGCACCTTGGCTAATCAAGGCAAAGATTGGGTGGTATGCCGCGTTTTTAAGAAGGAGAGCGCACAGCACCACGGGAATCGACGAACTCGAAGCAATCGTGTCGGATACGTGGCTGCGCCGACGCAGTTGGATGGCAGCGATATGGCTGCCTCTTCTTCTTGTTCCAGCTGCGTCACGGATACTTCTGATCAGGATGAATGCAGCAATAATGGAGAGGAAGCAAGCAGCAAGCAGATTGCTTCGTCTCCATAGTCTTTAGAGTTTTCCTTCTTCTTCTTCATATGTACCGAACAAAAAAAAAAAAATCTGAGTTATAGAATTCGGGAAACCCCGATTTTAATAACTTGGAGATGTAATTGTTTCCTCTTAAGTATTTAGAATGAAGAAAGCTACGAGTGCTCCGACCCAAAAAATTGATGTTCTTCTTTCTGTGATCAAACGTTTATGGAGAAACCAATATATATGGTTGCTCAGCAGGAAACACATACTGAAAAAAATCAGTGTTGTATCGTATCTTATTGTGTTGGAGACGTATCTGAAACTACATAGACACAGGGGTGAGCATTATTCGGTTTTGGACCGAAAATCGAACCGAATAAGAATTTCGATTTGGTTTGACAAATAAAATTAGGTTCGATTTCGGTTTTGAAAATAATAAAATTACATTTTTGGGTTTCGTTTCCGTTTAAAACCGAAAGCTGAATAAGACATACAATTATATAAATATCCTCAATTTTATACTTATTTTGTGATTAAAAATGTGTATATTTTGAAAAATAATAATTATATGTATATATTTTAAAATACAACTTTTATAATTTAACAACTATTCCAACTTTGGAAGCAACTTTAAAATTTAATAAATGTGTATAAAAAATTATATTTTTTAGTATAATTTAACCATGATCCCAACTTTGGATCCGACCCATTAAACAATAGAAATATTCCAACCTAATAAACTGAATAATCCGAATATCGGTTAAGTTTATTTGGTTCGATTTCGACTTTGAATTTTTTAAAATTTTAGTTTATTCAGTTTTGGTTGTTTCAGTTCGGTTGAAACCGAATAAATTACCAAACGCTCACCCCTTAATCGACACTAGGACATGCTTTCTTGAGACTAAAAGGCACGGAAGATAATTCGCGGAGTTGATTGCATGGCATTTAAGGAAACAACGACAGATAAAAGGAGAGAACTCTTGAAGAAAGAAAATAATCCAAGTTATAAACTTTCAAACAAAAACCAGAATGACCTATAGTTCCAAGCTTGCCGCAACTAGCACAGCTAAGATAGAATTAATCCATCACTTTGTTTATAATAATTTGTGTAATATCTTGAGCTTCCTCCCGTCTTTAATTGTGCAACGCTATGCTCTAATTAAATATCATTTTTATAAGATGATATATTGCCAAAATAAAGTGACAAGATTAACCGGCAAGGTTTTTCCAAAATATGATCGTGTCCGTACCGTATCAGCCGTATATGTCTGTCTTGTGTCGTATCTTATTCGTATCTGCGCAATCATAGGGTGTTCTAAAGAGAAAGGTAAATGGTTTTTCTAGCTTTTTGTTTGTAGGAAAAGCTGGAGAATCCAATGCAGTTGAAAGTGAGAAAGGTGGGGAAATGATAAGGCTTGTGCCGTTGTGGTGCCGTGAAAGAGATGCCATTGGGGGCATATGGGGCCATTGACAGAACCCTGGCCTTACCCACGAAATCTAGACAAGATTTTGCTCTTGAAATAGGTGGTGGTGGTGGGGAGGAGGAGGAGGAGGAGGAGATCACATCACACATGGAATCAAGGACTTGAGAAATTCATGTGATTTATGATGGGGACATGTGTAGCTCAGAAAATCGACCTTGTTTGCTTAATTAGACCATTAACCACCTTTTAATCATACTATAACGAGGAATTCCATGAATAAGTCTATGGTTTCTTGTTCTTAGTGAGTAGGTCATCAACCCCCAATCATGGAAATACTTAATTGTATGTATAACTGAGTATGATGTGGCAGTTTTATTGCTTCACCATTGTGATTATGATCCACATTAGTTATATTGACATAGGCATATTACAATTGATCATTCTTTTACTAGTGTTGATCCTTGCTTTCATACAATTATCTATGCATTTTGGTGACTAAATTATCAAATACTTGCAACTTGTTGACGACCCAATGATCATCACATCTCGGACTTGTATGTCGAGTTTCAGAATTTTGTTATGGTATGATATTCAGAAAACATTAAAACTCAAACAAGGTTCAACTGGTGATGGTCAAGATGTATGTAATAAACAACTACTAGTCTCTCATGACGTTGAATGGGCCGGGCCGAGTCAAAATCAGCCGAGTCAAAGCAGTCTTGGGCCAGCTCGGATTGGGTCCGCTTCAATCCCACTGTCGAGTTGGGTTGAATTTTTCTATGCAAAATTTGGTATAGACTCGGTGTCTGGTTCGGTCCCAGTACCGGATCAAACTGGATATAATCCCCAAAAACCAGAGGCCCAGTTCGGATCGGACACGCGATTCTCCCATGCAGACCTCCCCCTGCAGCCGTGTTCTTGCGGTGGGCCTCGGCATGCTTGTCAAGGGCGGCCTGGACGGTGTCACTCTCCTGTCGATAAGGAGACGGATAACGACCTTTGGGTCCCTCTTGAACCCGGTCCGACCCGATCCAAATACTTTGACTAGACTAACCTGATACGGACCTAACCTGCTCAAATCGGATTCGGATCCGGATCCGGATGCGCCTAGGCCATCCCAGTAAGCACCTTGACTAGTCTCTCGAAACTTTCAGACTACTACTCTTGTTTATATTTAGGCCACGTGAACCTATAGAATAGCACATGCCTTTCCTAACATGTACGGAACTCCTACCAACTGCGTGGGATAATATCCCAATTGCACAAGTCTCTTCCAAGTGATGAGGACAGCTGCCAAACATTCATTGACACTGGAGACAATAGTTGACAATTTTGACTTCTATTTGATTAAAGTTGATGCAACTATTGAGAAACATTGCCAATGAAAACACCTATCCAAGTTTCACCACGAAATTGACATTTTGATCGTCTTCATGTAATTATCCAGCAAAACAACACTCGAAAACACAAATATTGGAAGTAAAAACCTTTGCATATCTGCCACATATTAATAGGTGTAGAGAACCAAAGCCCCCGGGGTAAAGACTTCTGTTGGAGTGGATGGGGTTCCCAACCTATGTGGAGAAGATCCCGGAGTGCGACGAGCGCCATCTGTGTGTCAGAGAAGCTCGGGGAGGTCACGAGGCCATTCGAAAACGAAGAAGAAACTCGGGAGCCACGTTTTTACATTCTGGAACAGGGGAGGCAGAATTCTGTCCGAATTCTGCCCCCATACAGAATTCTGCCCGAATTCTGTTTTTTGGTTCCAGAATGTTGCTGGTAGGTTCTGGTTGCCCGACACAGAGTTCTGGCCGAACTCTGTGTCGTCGGGGCTGAGCAAAAATTTGGGGTAACTTTTCACCATTGGATCTAATCAAACGGTCCAGGTTTGTTGCGGGATTAGGGAGTTAAGTTGGAATTTCCAAACCCTATTCCAGCGTAACACAATTGTAGAACATCGTCGAAAAGAGAGAGAAGGAGGCAAGAGTGCCATTACAACTTCGGGAGAGAAGACGGAGGATTGAAGGTCGTTTTTCGAAGGAGATCGCGTACGGGTAATCTCTACTCGTCGTTCTCGCTCTTCGTAGCCTTGTAATCATTGTTCTTACTTCTGAGTGTTGTGGAAATCTGATTTGGATCGGGAGGAGTTTGTAGAGGGTGTAATTCTTCTATTCCATTAGTGGAGGCTTCTCAGGGTTGGACTCCGATCGTCCCGTGGTTTTTCCCGCAAGGGTTTTCCACGTCAAAAATTTTCTGTGTCTGCGTGAATTATTTTGTGTGGTTGTTTTTGGGTTCGTGCGTTGTATTGCTCGGTCCTCTCGCAGGTACTCTCCGGTTTGGGGAAAGGTTTCCGCGTTTCTTTCCCAACAGAGTGGTATCAGAGCCAGGTTCTGGAATTCAGAAGGAGTGTCAGTAGTTGACAGAGAAACCAGAGAGGAGAGATAGACGCGAAGTCGGTGCGCATGGTGAATCTTAATGGCACAAACTATCATTATTGGCGGAGCAAGATGAAGGATTTACTGTTTGTCAAGAAGCTGCATCTACCCGTGTTTGCATCCGAGAAGCCCAGTGAAAAATCCGAGGAGGACTGGACATTCGAGCATATACAAGTGTGTACGTACATAAGGCAGTTTGTGGACGAGAACGTGTACAACCACGTTGCCAATATTGAGCACGCGAAGACGTTATGGGATAAGCTGGAATCCTTGTATGCGAAGAAGACCGGGGTAAACAAATTGTTCCTGATCCGAACGATGATGGGTCTGCGATACAAGGATGGGGCGTCTATTTCGGACCACTTGAGTGAGTTCCAGGGCGTGGTTGACCAGCTTTCTTCTATGGGAGTCAAGTTCGACGACGAAGTTCAGGGACTGTGGCTGCTGTGTACTTTGCCAGACTCGGGAGAGACCGTAGAAGTATCTATGATCGCTTCTGCTCCAGAGGGCGTGGTCAGTCTGGAGTTTGCCAAGAGCGGGGTGTTGAATGAAGAGATGCGGAGACGTTCTCAGGGCACTTCATCCACATCCCAGAGCAGGGGTCCAGGTGGTGGCACAGACAAGAGCAGCAGAAAGTCCAAGGGTCGTTACGAGGACTCAGAGTGTTACCATTGTGGTAAGAAGGGCCACATCAAGCAGAACTGTTTCACTTGGAAGAGAGAGAAGAAGGGCGACAAGGAGAAGCAAGAAGAGAACACTACAGCGGCGGCCTCGATGCATGGAGGCGATGTGATCGTCGTAGGTGATGAGGTCATTACTAACCTCGCCTGCGATGACAATTCTTGGCTGGTGGACTCAGGGGCTTCAGCACATGTATCTCACAACAGGGTACTATTTGTCACTTACACAACAGGCGACTGTGGAGTGTTAAAGATGGGCAATGGAGATGTGTCGAAGGCGGTTGCCGTTGGAGATGTGCATTTGAGAACGAAGACGGGTGCGGTTCTTGTTTTCAAAGATGTTTGTCATGTCCCTGATATCCGTTTTAACCTGGTGTCGGTTGGAAGGTTGGATGACGAGGGATTCTTCAGTCTCTTCGGGAACAGTCAGTGGAAGCTTTCTAGGGGTTCGATGGTGATTGCCAGAGGAAGCAAGAAGTCCGGTCTCTACTATATTGAGGGGAGCGCACAGGGGGCACAGGAGGTGAACGCGGTCAGTGATGCGTCTACCGAGTTGTGGCACAGGCGGCTCGGCCATATCAGCGAGAAGGGGATGAGCTACTTGGTGAACAGGAAGGTGATTCCGGGGCTCATGTCTACAAAGTTGGAGATTTGCACGCACTGTTTAGCTGGGAAGCAAAATAGGTTGCCTTTCCAAAGTCACCCAAGTTCGAGGAAGCCGGCGTTGCTCGAGTTGATTCACTCGGATGTCTGCGGTCCTATGAAGGTAAAATCTTTTGGTGGTGCTTCTTACTTTGTAACCTTTATTGATGACTGTTCCAGGAAGGTTTGGGTCTATGCATTAAAGACCAAGGATCAGGTGCTGCCTACTTTCAAGGAGTTTCAGACCTCTGTTGAAAGGGAGACAGGCAAGAAGTTGTTGTGTGTTCGGTCCGACAATGGCGGCGAATACATCGGTCCCTTTGATGCTTATTGCAGAGAGCAGGAGATACGACACCAGAAGACTCCGTCCAAGACACCTCAGCTCAATGGTGTAGCGGAGCGCATGAACAGGACACTGATGGAGAGGGTGTGATGTTTGCTGTCAGAAGCAAACTTGCCGGGCAGTTACTGGGGTGAGGCTCTTCTCACAGCTGCTTATGTTATTAATTTGTCTCCTAGTGCTCCTTTGCAGGATGATGTGCCTGATAAAGTATGGTACGGCAAAGAGCCGTCATACAATCACCTGCGAGTGTTTGGCTGTAAGGCCTTCGTGCATGTACCGAAGGACGAGAGGACCAAACTTGAGCCGAAGACGAGGCGATGCATCTTTGTTGGCTACGGTCAGGATAAGTTTGGCTATAGACTCTACGACCCAGTGGAAGGAAAGCTCTACAGAAGCAGGGACGTGGTGTTCGTCGAGGATCAGACCATGACCAACACTCAGGATTCCGAGACGCCTTCTGAGGCTGAGGAATTGCCTGAGTTAGAGTCATTTCGCTTCGAGCAGTTTTCAGAGGACATCACATAGGATCTAGTTATGGGGGAGCCGGTACATGGAGTTGCTCCCAACCTTGATCGTCAGCCTGCTGATGGTGGTCAGGGTGTTCTTCAGGAGGATGAGCATGCCGGAGAGGTAGTTCCTGAGGAAGAGGAGGCTGTCGGTATACAGCCAGCACCAGTGGTTCCTTTGAGGAGGAGTGACAGGGATCGTCGACCATCTACGAGATACTCACCAGATAAGTATGTGCTATTGACTGACGGGGGAGAGCCCGAAAGTTTTGCAGAGGCTATGGAAGACGAACACATGCAGGAGTGGATGGAGGCTATGCAGGAGGAGATGAGTTCCTTGTACACCAATTTCACTTATGATCTGGTGCGGTTGCCAAAGGCCAAGAAGGCTTTGAAAAATCGATGGGTGTTCAGAGTGAAGCAGACGGATGATGCTACTCTCCCTCGATACAAAGCGAGGCTGGTAGTTAAAGGCTACGGTCAGCAGAAAGGCATGGATTATGATGAGATCTTTTCGCCTATCGTCAAGCATTCGTCTATTCGGGTGGTGCTGGCATTAGCAGCCAGTCTCGACTTGGAGGTCGAGCAGATGGACGTGAAGACGACATTCCTCCACGGTGATCTTGAGGAGGAGTTATACATGGAGCAGCCAGAGGGATTCTGTGAGAAGGGCAAGTCATATTTGGTCTGTCGGTTGAGAAAGAGCTTGTATGGTCTGAAGCAGGCTCCGAGGCAGTGGTACAGGAGTTCGAGTCGTTTATGGGGGAGCATGGTTATGCACGGACGACGTCGGACCATTGTGTATTTGTAAAGTATTTTGTCGATGATGATTTCATCATTTTATTGCTCTATGTTGATGATATGCTATTAGTGGGTCGGAATGCCACTAGGATAGCGGAGCTGAAGCGCCAACTGGGCGCGGCCTTCTCTATGAAGGATTTGGGCGCAGCGAAGACTATTCTTGGGATGGAGATCAGCCGAGAGAGAGAGAGTCCAAGCTACTATACTTGTCCCAAAAGAAGTACATTCACCGGGTACTTCAGCGTTTCGGGATGGACGGGTCGAAGAAAGTGAGTTCCCCTCTTGCGGCTCACTTTAAGCTCACTGAGGAGCAGTGTCCATCTACCGATGATGAAAAGGAAGATATAGAGCGGGTTCCATATGCCTCAGCTGTGGGAAGCCTTATGTATGCCATGGTGTGTACGAGGCCAGATATTGCTCATGCAGTTGGTACGGTTAGCACGTATCTTTCAAATCCTGGAAGGGTACATTGGAGTGCGGTCAAGTAGATTCTACGATATCTTCAGGGCACTGCTGGTTGGAGACTTTTCTTTGGTGGTGACGAGCCGAAGCTGGTTGGGTATACCGACGCTGATATGGCTGGAGATGTAGACACGAGGCGATCGACTTCGGGCTACGTAATGATATTTGCAGGAGGAGCGGTGTCGTGGCAGTCGCAGTTACAGAAGTGTATTGCCTTGTCGACGACAGAGGTAGAGTACATTGCGGCGACGGAGGCTTGCAAGGAGTTGCTGTAGATGAAGAAGCTGCTGTAGGAAATGGGACTGAAGCAAGAGCAGTATACTTTGCTTTGCGACAGTCAGAGTGCTATTCACCTTGTGAAGAATAAGACGTTTCATAGCCGGTCCAAACACATCGAGATTCGGTATCATTGGATACGGGATGTGGTTGAGAAAAAGGACGCGGAGCTTGAGAAGGTTCATACAGATGACAAGAGAGCTGATATGTTCACGAAGATTCTACCAAGGGGAAAGTTTGAGTACTGCAGGCAGATCGTTGGAATGACGACCTCCTCCACATAGTTGTGAAGGAGGAGATTTGTTGGAGTGGGTGGGGTTCCTAACCTATGTGGAGAAGACCCCGGAGTGCGACGAGCGCCATCTGTGTGTCAGAGAAGCTCGGGGAGATGACGAGGCCATTCGGAAACGAAGAAGAAACTCGGGAGCCACGTTTTTACATTCTGGAACAGGGGAGGCAGAATTCTGCCCGAATTCTGCCCCCATACAGAATTCTGCCCGAATTCTGTTTTTTGGTTCCAGAATGTTGCTGGTAGGTTCTGGTTGCCCGACACAGAGTTCTGGCCAAACTCTGTGTCGTCGGGGCTGAGCGGAAATTTGGGGTGATTCTTCACCATTGGATCTAATCAAACGGTCCAGGTTTGTTGCGGGATTAGGAAGTTAAGTTGGGATTTCCAAACCCTATTCCAGCGTAACACAATTGTAGAACATCGTCGAAAAGAGAGAGAAGGAGGCAAGAGTGCCATTACAACTTCGGGAGAGAAGACGGAGGATTGAAGGTCGTTTTTCGAAGGAGATCGCGTACGGGTAATCTCTACTCGTCGTTCTCGCTCTTCGTAGCCTTGTAATCATTGTTCTTACTTCTGGGTGTTGTGGGAATCCGATTTGGATCGGGAGGAGTTTGTAGAGGGTGTAATTCTTCTATTCCATTAGTGGAGGCTTCTCAGGGTTGGACTCCGATCGTCCCGTAGTTTTTTTCGCAAGGGTTTTCCACGTCAAAAATTCTCTGTGTCTGCGTGGATTGTTTTGTGTGGTTGTTTTTGGGTTCGTGCGTTGTATTGCTCGGTCCTCTCGCAGATACTCTCCGGTTTGGGGAAAGGTTTCCGCATTTCTTTCCCAACAACTTCTATATATATTCAATCCATTATATACAATTTTTCTGCTACGCCGAATCTCTCTACAACTTACAACCACATGCATGGGCGCGCATCATTAATTGAAAGAAATAAATCACTATCTTTTCACTTTTTGTCACACACACACACACACACACATATATATATATATATATATATATATATATATATATATATATATATATGAGATGCACATATATAGGTAGCCTATATATTAATGTGTAGTACTATATTATATTATATATATATTAATATGTGTATATATGATATGTGGGTTGGTTTAGGCATGATATAGCCTATAGCCTAGGGCTCTTAGCCTATGGGTGTGGCTTGAATGCCAGTATAGAGTCTAGTTAGACTTGTATACTCTTGAATTGATGTGGGCTTGATAGAATAGACTAGTTAGACTAGTATAGACTTGTTTGACTTAGGTTTGACTTAGTTGACCTAGTTTGACTTCTAGGGTTGACCAGAGTTGACCAAGAGTTGACTTTGGTCTAGATTGACCTAGATTCATATAGAATGTATTGAATTGCATCTTATTATCATTTTAGACTTATAGTGACTTATATTGTTCTATAGGAGACATACACCACTCCCCAGACAATAGATATTCTTCAGATACTCAGGATACAGGCGAGTACATTCTCTGATCATTTTATATCCTGTTAGAATTATTCTCCTGCTTTAAATTACTTTACTTGATGCTGTCACGTTGGTCACATGGATTAGTACTATATGGATCCTTTCTTGAGATGTTATCCCCTCAGGGAGCATCGGATACTACATGATTTGTGTTTCACTTACATTGTGTATCACTATGCTTCATGGTTCATTGAATCACTTATGACATGTACTCTCATGATCACCGAGTCTTCTATGAATCACCCATTTATGGGCATTCCTAGAATCTCCATTTATGGGACTATCATGTATCACCCTTCAGGGGCCATTACATGAATCATAACATAACCTGGCTGGATCCTTGTGTATTGATTGGGGGTACGGGAAAGTAGAAGTGGACATGTGAATAATATCCAAGTAGTGTAGCATCAGAATCATTCAGTAGTGTAGCATCAGAATCATCATATGCCATTCACATGTCTATATTATACTCTGACTCACTAGCCACTGTTAGTTCTCTATTTATAGTAGATATTTCCATTACAGCTATCTCCTTTACATTCTGTACTTTCTTTCAGTTTTCTGTATCTTACTCTACTGCATGGTTATATTTTCTAACCTGCTATGATCTGTTGAGATGTATTGTGCTTGCTCCCTCCTGATTGGGCACCGTTGATATGTTTACAGAGGACGAGGATGAGGCTGGTGTTGACACTTTTATGGGACAGCTCTAGATGACACCTGTGATCCGGATTTCCAGTCGGATCCACTAGCTATAGAGACTGAGGCTCCCTAGTCTAGGTTTTTATTATTTCTGTCATTTGAGATCTGGATTGTATATGTTCTTTCATGTTCTGTAGTTGAGACTTTGTATTTTTGGATGTTTGCTGAGTTGTTATCTTAGACACTTAGACTCTTCTGATTATCTATATTTTATTTTGAGTTCTATATCATATCGTGCTCTTTCTTCCTTAGTTGTGATTGAGTTTACATTCTGCTATGTCACCCCCATTCGGGGAGTATAAACTGCTTAGTATTATACAGTTAGATGCATGAGACCTAGGACAGCATTCTACCGCCGACACTGCGACGTAGGCTGGACGTACCCACGTCTCGTACCCTTACTCTAGGGTGCGGGTCGTGACAGATCACTATCCCTTGAATCATTCGCAACATCAATTTTCTCAAACCCAAATTCGTGTATTGTTCATCCGTCTATCTTAAGTCACCGACCAACATATTTTCTCAAATCATATCATTCGTTGTTAACTCAAATCATCGAGCAACATCCATTCCGATCCTCAGAGTCATTTTCAAACATTCGAATCAAACTTTTCATGCACGCTATCTTTCCGTCGTGCTAACTTTTCATATAGGATCTGCATCAATTTTCTCGATCAAGTCATCCATTCCTATACCCTAACTTTTCTTCGATTCAGTTTCACCTACTCAATCCTTTTCGCGTTTCATACTCGTGTCATCCTCAATCCTGTGCACGTTTCGTGCACGTCAATTTCTAGGTGTTCGAATCAACTCGTCCAAATCTTCAAGACTATAACTTGTTCAATGACACTCAATCTAAGGCTTTGCATAACGCGACGCTTGCTGATAGACTCACCGACACTCCGCATCCTCAATCGATCGATCGACATTCCTGAAGCTATCGGATACACGACTCAGGGATGAAGTCATTCAACAAATCCTTAACTTATCATTTGATTCACAATCGACTTCTTTAATTTTCTGTTTGAACCATTCTTCTAATTTCCAAGCACGCTCATCTATATCGCATCGACGTTATCGTCGCTTGATAGCACCCCTATCGATAGTCATATCACTTTAATCAATTGAGTTTAACTCATTCTAGCTCGAAATATTACGAATCCTGCACTCGACTTTGCTAAGGTCGACACAACTTTGGTGTATATGCCCAGCCTGACTTAGCCAACCGTGCTTACGAGAATAATCTTTTATTTTTTGTCAAAAACTGTTCTCCTATATTTTGTAAATTATTTAGACTTATTGTATGGACAACCCGTAGGACATTTGAGAGAGAGCGCACCAACGATATCAACTTTGCGGAGGCAACACTTCGGAGTTTGCGAAAACAACGGAGTTAAAAACTTCAATCGATAGTCCAAGGACGTAAAGCCGTGCACTGATACCATTATGTCACGCCCCGCTCCCGTAGGAGCGATCGTCCTCGCTAAGGCGTGATGCCGCACGAGCCTCGATTGCGCTCGTGCAAGGCGGATTCCATAACGGCCGATTACAGCGGCTGCGACGGGGTCGTCGCACAGAAGTCCCAAGCAAAGACATTGAATATGCCAGCAGAAATTTAGAACAAAACATAAGTCATTCAAAAGATACATTTTATTGATATTGAATCAAGGATTATAATGGGGCACAAGACCAAGATTACAAGTCACTCAAGCTCACTCTTCTCACATTATGTCTTGAACCAGCGGATCCTTTGGAAGAAGACGTCCATACATTATATCCCGTATAAGTCTTGAATCCACACGGCCGTACACTATGAATCGCCAAGGAACTCCATGTAGTGCCCCGACCCTCAAGATGCCTTATGATGGATGGTTGGTCCGATGAAGCCTTGTTGGACTTGGGATTATGCGAAGGATCGCTTGGAAGTCTATACGATCGTGGCGGGAATCGTCCTATGAATGTGAGTAGTGTTGAACCCTTCAAAGATCCTTTAGCTTCACGCTTAAAATAAGGATAAGTATGCTATGTTTCTAGTTGAGTTTGTTCAATAACACCTTGCATGGAATTTGGAAAGATAATGAAAGATAATAATCACCTGAACGTAAACTGTTGTGGCTAGATGAATTGTATGCTTGTACGCTGTTGCGATGAATTACATGACAGGTGAAGGCAAAGTCCCAAATACTTGGACAGGTGAGTATATTGAGCTTTGGCTCAATGAATAGATGGCAAAACAGATGTTAAGACCCAAAGAACTGGGCAGTGAGTATGCTTGAAATTGCATTCAAATGAATGAATGCTAAAACAGATGCTAAGTCCCAAGAATTGGGCGATGAGTACACTGAGTTTGGTTGGAAAGATGTATGGTATCAAAGATGTGGCAAAAGGATTGGGTAACAATATTCTATTATCCTGTCGCCGATGTAGAATGTTGATTACGCCAAGACCCTGGATTGGGTAGATGATAATATGAGCATTGGCTCAAGGCAAGATGGCAAGATGGTAATATGAATGAGAATGGTGGCCGAATTACTTAGTTTTCCTTATCATGCATTATATGTTTTCTTCTTAGATAAGTTGCATATAGTTGCATGGTCATGGACAACTTGTCGACAAGGTGGTTTCTCGAACGGTATTCCTGGGCAATGGAACCCGGTTCGTCCTAGGGGAAACCAATGTCGAAGTAGTGGCAGTGCTGAAGTAGTAGCACGGTATATAGGACTTGCAGTGGGGCTAGCTACCTGCACTGGCAAGGGCGCTGTATACCTGTAAGACGGTCCAGGATGGCGTGTCGCCAGTGACCTTCATATAGATAGGTCAGGTGCTAATGATGTCTTATGCAGGCAGAGTAAGTTATTACTCAAATACAGGAAAGGATGTCGACTGTTGGTAAGAATCACCTGAACGGTGATATTCATATTGAATCATGATATTGTTTCTAATAATGTCTTGTACAGGCAGAGTAAGTATTATAAATGTACAGGGATGGCTACACGACCGTGGATAAGAATCACCAAAGGGTGATAACAGTATACTTTAAATTATGTTGGCTATGAGATTTGCATGCTTTACTTCTTGTCGGCTATAACATGAAATTGACCCTAAGGCAACAAGAAAGACCACTGTTAATAATGTGCGATAACATGATTACTTAGTGCTGTCTTCTTAGATGAGTTGGGCCAGCACCGCTCGCCAGTACATTGATGATGTACTGACCCACGTTGTGGGCAATATTACAGGTGTTTGCTTGGGGGAAGTCCTGTGAATCAGTGCTTGGCATCGATGAATCGGATGGGTGTGCAGAAGCTCTTCTTGCAAGACGATGTCTTCTGCTATACGGGACATAATGTATGGAACATAGGAACTCAGTTGTACCAGTGAGATTGTAGCCATATTGGCAAGTTCATTGTAAAGAAGTCGGTATATTCATTGTAGCCTAAAGGGCAAGTGTATACATTCAGTTGGCTATTCAAAAGTCTTGTAAACAGTTGTAAACTCTATATTCCGCTGCGAGTCTTGTAATCAGTTGTAAACTCTGTATTTTGCTGCAAGTCTTGTAATCCATTTTGATTATCAATAAAGAGATACATTTCTATATAAATTGTGTGACTTCAATTTATCTGCTTGGTCCCGCTGCGTTATTGATGTTTTCTAAGAATTACCAGGAACTGTAATGGTTTTGCCTTGTACAAGTGCAATCTAGACTTGTACGGCATCACGTCCAGTGGCTAGTTTTCGATCCTCCGGGATCGGGGCGTGACATAATGGTATCAAAGCACGGCTTTACGTCCTTGGATTCCTATTCGATTTGTTTCGAATCAACGTTGCTACTAAGATGATTCTAAGTTGCTTCCGCGGTGAATCAAAGTTGCTTCCGCGATTATTCAAAGTTGCTTCCCCGGTGAATCAAAGTTGCTTCCGCGAATACTCAAAGTTGCTTCCGTGATGAAATCAAAGTTGCCTCTATGATGATTCATAGTGCTTCTGCGATTACTCTGTGTTGCTTCCAAACTATTCTATGTTGTTCCCTTAACTGAAAGTCCGTTGATCATTCTAACCTCTCACTGGGTGTTCCATACAATAAGTCTAAATATGTGGGCTGTGATATGTGTGCTTGTTGAATTTCTAAAAGATGCCAAAAAGATTAACAATGATGCGATGCTATAATAAGTTGTGACATATGCTGGATGTCTTATGTGTGGGATTCTTTGGAGTCGATTGTTATGCAGCAATCGACCGTGGGTGATGGTTTGGTATATTGGAACAGAATGTGCATGGATTTCAGTGAATGGGAATCGACAGAATTTTGAGTCGATATTTGTGGTCAGCATAACCACTGCAGGATGGATTGTCCATGTTGGACGTTGGTTCGATGAGAGAGAATATTGTGTTGGGAATGGCTTGAGCTCTGAGTGGTATATTACATATACCCTCGTCGTGATAAGATGTCCCTTGACCCTTGATGTGTTTATGATTTTGTTTTTGGTTTACCTATAAGGTATTGGGTGGTATCGAATTGTAGCTGAGCTTACGATTGATACATGTCGGCTAGGAATGTCCCTTGATGATTAAGTTGGATGACCCGTTGTGAGATTTTGATGTGTTCGGGTGAACCATCGCTAGACCTTGTCGGTTAGTATTAAGTTGGGTAATAAGAGAATTGAGAATATGAAATGATGCCTTGGTTGGAAAGAAAACAATTTCCGATTCAGGCGAAGACTGAATCAGTTGGGTAAGGAGGATGGTAGGCTCGGTAACGATAGTGTGGTGTTGCTATCGAATGATTTGCGGGAATAGCTATGGACCGAATATTGAACGATGTTGGAATTGAGTTAAAGAAATTGCATGTTGGATATCGATAGAACTGATGGTAATGTTAGACGCTTATCGGGATGCTGCGAAAGATTTAGACGATGCAGAGAGAGTTTCATCAACGACCAAAATGATTGAGAATGGGATTGAGGAATAGATGATCTTAGCACGATGTGCAGTTGGGTTTGAGAGAAATTGAAGTGTCCTGAATTAACATGTTATGACCCTTGAATATTTTGAGGCACAGAGAATGAGTACTTGTCCCTTGATGTATGAAAGAATAGATGCACCTTACGAGAGTCGAATAGCTGGAATACAAATAAGTATCGAGGTACAGCGATATGTAATAGACCCTGTCGGTAGATGATGTTGTCACATGAATAACAAGTTGGGTGGAATAAGAATTGTTGGATTTTGACTTAGCCGATGAGTTATGTTATGTCCGCTAAGATGACCGATGCATGAATGCTAGATGATTGGTGCTATAGAGATTGGATCAGTGCATAAATAGTAAATCTTCTTATGGAATCACAAGGAGATGATACAAAATAAATATTGATGGTTAACGTGAATTGCTAAGAGGTGACCGTGTTGGTGTTAGAAAATTTATAAATGATGCCTCGGAAGAAATATGATTATATTTGCCTTATTTTTTTGTTGGTTAAAAGAGTACGGACCGTATCGATGATTAAGAATGTGGAAAACGAATATGTCGCGAAGAGATCGTAGGAAAGAGATCATAAGTGATAAAGTATTGAGATAACAATGTCGGATGATGATTCAGAATAGTTGACCCGATTGAATAGACATATGAGTACGATATGAGGATGCAAGTCGGATTGAACAAGTGATGCTATATCTATACAAATAGAAATTGAAAGTTGGACATTCGATTGAGGAGTTTTATATGATAGCTTCGGGATTGATCCATAAGAATTGTTGGATAGAATTATCGGATAGATTTTGTCGGTTGCGGGTAAGTCTAGAATGAGACTTCGTTGGGTATGACTCGAGTATGAGTACGGGTAGAAAGACTTGACCCTAGATTGTCGGTTGGTTGCTTAGATTGTTGGCTAGTTGCCTAGATTGTTGGCTGGTTGCCTAGAGTGTCGGTTTGTTGCCTAGATTGTTGGTTGCTTGCTTAAGTCTCAGATTGGTTGGCTATGTTCTTCAATTGTCCGTGTTGGGTATAAGTTCATAAGATTGGGGTGGCGTCCCATGTCCCTAAGTTGGTCAGACCATAGAGTTGCCCTATGTTGAGAATTGGTTGCCTCTAAGATAAGAGATAAGTATGTCCCTGATAGCTACTCATCTCATATGGGTTAGCTGAATGTCTGGTTTAGCTTAGATTAGCTGACCGTAGAGACTTGATTGTATGCTAAGTTGACTATTGGAAAACCGTAGGATGTCCCTATTGGTGTTGCGTGAGTATAGTTGGAATGAATAAGATGTGTTGGAAGGTAGGCTTTGGAATGGAATAAAGACTGGAAATTTTGATGTTATAATATTGGATAGGATGACGGATCATGTTGGTTTCGGAAATTGAGTTGCCTTGGTTGAAATGTTGGGAATTATTAGAACTGGTTGGATTGGTTGATTGATATTGAGCTGCGAAAATTGTTGGTAGTGCTTTGAGATAGTTGGAATAATTTTATTGACCGGATCAAGATTGAGGATAAGTGTAATGACGGAATTGGATAGTGCATGTAGCCGAGATCGGCGAATGTGAATATGAATGATCCTCAGAATTAATGTTGCTGGAATATGATAGTTGCCTATACGAGAGGATAAATATGTTGGCTTGATCAATACGAGAAAATGTTGGAGGACAGCAAGAAATGTTACTAGAGTGGGATGATGGTACAATTTGATGGATGAATCAGGATCGAGAGAATTTATGAGTTGCAAACAAGTGTATGGATGCGAACGATAACGAGTACAGGATTTGACCGATGAGAATTGGGGTATCGAATGAAATATGGCTATATGATTTATCAACTTTAGTGGCATGGATGACAATGAACTTGAAAGGAATACTTGATACATCTAAGTCTGAATACTTTGGAAACTGTTGGGATCGATTGTGGAAAATTTATATGTTGGGATCGATTGTGGAAAATTTATCGAGTTGAATTTGGCAACATCTATTGTGTTATTAGTTTGTTGGCTATTGAATGAACAAGTGGGATTATATGAGAAATTCAAAGAGAATTAATGATGTTCGAAAAGGAAGGTGCACCGTAGCTCGTTCGCTTTCTCTATCACTGAACTTGGCTGAAGTGCATGTATTTCGGGGACGCCTAAAATATGTGTATGATTCAAACTAAGTGATATGCTGAATACAAACGAAGCCACGGGGAGGATTATTATGTGCTAAGGATTTGCACGAGTGTCGGAGGAAAGATCAAAGATGGTAAACTATGTTGAATCAATTGGGATGTTGTAACGAAATGGTACATTACTTGAAATCAATCGAGAGATTACGGAGAAATATTAGATGGTGCAAAGTTGATCGTTGAGAAGTTTCATGAAGAGTTGGTTAAAATTTTGGGGATGAGTTTTGTTTTAAGTTTCGAGGACGAAACTTTTTTGGGTGGTATATATTGTAGTGCCCCGACCCGCAAGATGCCTTATGATGGATGGTTGGTCCGATGAAGCCTTGTTGGACTTGGGATTATGCGAAGGATCGCTTGAAAGTCTATACGATCGTGGCGGGAATCGTCCTATGAATGTGAGTAGTGTTGAACCCTTCAAAGATCCTTTAGCTTCACGCTTAAAATAAGGATGAGTATGCTATGTTTCTAGTTGAGTTTGTTCAATAACACCTTGTATGGAATTTGGAAAGATAATGAAAGATAATAATCACCTGAACGTAAACTGTTGTGGCTAGATGAATTGTATGCTTGTACGCTGTTGCGATGAATTACATGACAGGTGAAGGCAAAGTCCCAAATACTTGGGCAGGTGAGTATATTGAGCTTTGGCTCAATGAATAGATGGCAAAACAGATGTTAAGACCCAAAGAACTGGGCAGTGAGTATGCTTGAAATTGCATTCAAATGAATGAATGCTAAAACAGATGCTAAGTCCCAAGAATTGGGCGATGAGTACACTGAGTTTGGTTGGAAAGATGTATGGTATCAAAGATGTGGCAAAAGGATTGGGTAACAATATTCTATTATCCTGTCGCCGATGTAGAATGTTGATTACGCCAAGACCCTGGATTGGGTAGATGATAATATGAGCATTGGCTCAAGGCAAGATGGTAATATGAATGAGAATGGTGGCCGAATTACTTAGTTTTCCTTATCATGCATTATATGTTTTCTTCTTAGATAAGTTGCATATAGTTGCATGGTCATGGACAACTTGTCGACAAGGTGGTTTCTCGAACGGTATTCCTGGGCCATGGAACCCGGTTCGTCCTAGGGGAAACCAATGCCGAAGTAGTGGCAGTGCTGAAGTAGTAGCACGGTATACAGGACTTGCAGTGGGGCTAGCTACCTGCACTGGCAAGGGCGCTGTATACCTGTAAGACGGTCCAGGATGGCGTGTCGCCAGTGACCTTCATATAGATAGGTCAGGTGCTAATGATGTCTTATGCAGGCAGAGTAAGTTATTACTCAAATACAGGAAAGGATGTCGGCTGTTGGTAAGAATCACCTGAACGGTGATATTCATATTGAATCATGATATTGTTTCTAATAATGTCTTGTGCAGGCAGAGTAAGTATTATAAATGTACAGGGATGGCTACACGACCGTGGGTAAGAATCACCAAAGGGTGATAACAGTATACTTTAAATTATGTTGGCTATGAGATTTGCATGCTTTACTTCTTGTCGGCTATAACATAAAATTGACCCTAAGGCAACAAGAAAAACCACTGTTAATAATGTGCGATAACATGATTACTTACTGCTGTCTTCTTAGGTGAGTTGGGCCAGCACCGCTCGCCAGTACATTGATGATGTACTGACCCACGTTGTGGGCAATATTACAGGTGTTTGCTTGGGGGAAGTCCTGTGAATCAGTGCTTGGCATCGATGAATCGGATGGGTGTGTAGAAGCTCTTCTTGCAAGACGATGTCTTCTGCTATACGGGACATAATGTATGGAACATAGGAACTCAGTTGTACCAGTGAGATTGTAGCCATATTGGCAAGTTCATTGTAAAGAAGTCGGTATATTCATTGTAGCCTAAAGGGCAAGTGTATACATTCAGTTGGCTATTCAAAAGTCTTGTAAACAGTTGTAAACTCTGTATTCCGCTGCGAGTCTTGTAATCAGTTGTAAACTCTGTATTTCGCTGCAAGTCTTGTAATCCATTTTGATTATCAATAAAGAGATACATTTCTATATAAATTGTGTGACTTCAATTTATCTGCTTGGTCCCGCTGCGTTATTGATGTTTTCTGAGAATTACCAGGAACTGTAATGGTTTTGCCTTGTACAAGTGCAATCTAGACTTGTACGGCATCACCCCCAGTGGCTAGTTTTCGATCCTCCGGGATCGGGGCGTGACACTCCATGCCTCGACGCATCCAAGCAAGCTCCGCACCACGAGCTTCTACCTGTGCCTGCACATGAAAACTATGTGGGTGTCAGTACTCAAGTACTGGTGGGATGAGCTTTTCGTCCACCCATACAAAACCAACACGTTCATTTACTTTGTACAACATAACCCTTTTGATTGTCTTTATACTCTTGTATTAGGATTAGTTTTAGGACCGATGCATTGGCATATTTTGTGTCTCTAGACCATCCTGTGCTTACAACAACAACGTCAACTCATACTTTGTCTCTAGACCCCTTCTGGTACCAACAACGTTAACCTATCAAGTCGTGTTTGCCTTACGGCCCAAAATCAGAGATGCGACTACGCAATAGTATACAATTTCCTTGTGACCGTGCTGTAAATCCATCATACTGTGCCTCGCAACTCAGTGTGACTTAACCATATTGCCGCCTCGCGGCCCTTGCTACTTTGATCACCAACTGACCCAATCAGGACTTGTGGGCTAAGTGTCACTCGACCGACTTTGTCTTGCGACATTTCCTGACTTTAACTCAAGATGACTCAAAGCCAACTTATGTAACTTATATGCCGACAACTTATGACTCGATGCCATATCTCGTGCCGAAGTACGGTGTCTTTGTTGTAGCCAAATCTTAGGCCCAAACATTGTCTTCTGATCATGCACGCATTTGACTCGACTCATTGATATAGTGAACACCATACTCGACTCAATCCAAAGGCACACACGCGGATCGCCGCCCATGCCGACTCATCTATATGAACTAGTCACTAGCGCCCAGCGCTATAATGGACTCCTTTTGTAGCTTTTGATTAGACGGATGCCCCTTGCCAGCGCGAGTAGCGAGCTCCGCTGCAAGTCCCCGCCTAACACGTGCGGTCATCCAACACAGCTACGATGTCTACCATCGAAACGGTTCCCATGGGCCGCCTGGGTCGTCGTTCGAAAAACTGTTTATTTTACCTTGTACAAGTTGTCCAATGACCATGCAAGACTCGACTCGAACTGATGTCTCACACAGTCAATATACTTGTAGTGTTACCATCTGTCACGACCCGTTACCCAAATTGTTGGGCCGGGCCGAGCCATGTCCAGCCTACGCTTAAGATAAAGCGCAGTAAGCTGTTCTAGAGATAACAAGATAAGACTAAATGTGCTAACAATTCTATAAGTGAAGAGGAATCATAAATGCTCCAAACACAAAAGTCGTCGTATATAGTGAAATATCCAAGTACAAGTAAACTGAAATGTAAAACTGGATACATGTCCAGTTACAAAATGGTATAGTCTAATACATGACTACACTAAGTATCCCAAGCAGCTACGCAAACTAGACGAGTCTTCCCGCAGGAACATCCTCGTATGGCAAAACCGGGTCCTCGACAGTGACTCCATAATACGAATCACAGAGCAACTCCTCCTCAGTAAGTATACCTACAACGTTATCCTGTCAGGACGGGAGCAAGTACAACCTCTACAACTAAAGTACTGAACATATAATGAAAGAGATGTACAACAAGAAACATGGTGTGATAAGTCTATAAACAAGAAATACTGGAAACATGGCCTCATGGTACAACTGGGATCATAGTATCATAGTAACATAGGGAACATGGCATATCTGGAATCATGGTATGACTGGAATCACGGTAAAATACATTTGTCAAGATGACACATGTATATCTAATATTTAAAACTGGAGCAAGTACATGATCGGTCAATAGGTGATGGTGCTGTGGCACCGTTAAGAACCATATGTACTTCCGTACATGCCTAAATGTACACACGTACAAGTCCGCATGGTTTTGGGCCTATGGCAAGGTCTACATGCATAATGTCGTCCTTACACGGCATCAAGGTCGTCGGAAAAGGGGGGCATGATCACGTACTCAACTGTCAGTTTCCCCATAACCCATATTCTAACATGTGAGAGATACGAGAGCAGTATAAGCATGGCAGGTACTGGAAGCAGTATAAAACTCGTGAATGCTCAGAGCAGTATAAAGCATAGTGAAACATGTACCGAGAACCAGTATGAAACATGTGAAGATATAAGAACTGTCCTAAGCATGGTGGGGACCAAATTAATGTAACATGTGAAGACATAATCTTGCAGTTATTCAGAAAGCAGTATTTTAACAGGGCCAATACATGTTCTAACATTAAAAGACAGTAAATGAGTGTGTAGATGTACTTGCCTCTAGCAAAACAAGCTGCGATAATAGTACTATGGATGTCCAGTAACTCGTCACTGTAGGAATAAATGCAATAACTTAGCTTTTACACTAAGCTAAAATACTAGATCACTAAACTGGTGTGACGCGACTTGTGACTGGGCACCTAGCCAAAATGATGACTTGGCATAGGAGACCAATGTGGGGTGACACACTATGTTAACTAACTTTCTAGGGTCTTATACTAGTGAGGGATGGGGTTCAACACGACTAAAACTCCAAATAACACAAAAAGCTACAAGTCGTAATTAATCAATAAATAAATCAAAAGACTATTGTGTTTTAACAATATTAAAGATAGGCAAAAAATCTAGTTTTTCTTAAAGTAAAGTATCAAAGTGATCCTTGTTAATCATAAAAATTTATTATAATTTTTCTGGAATTTATTAACCAGTACAAGTATTTTATAAAAATCAGCTTTCCTAAGTATACAGAAAGTGAGTTTTGGTTTCATATGCCAAACTAGTGGCAAAACAGTAAATTAAATACTACAAAAATTATACTAAATTAGCTAACTTAACAAAGTATCTAAAAACTATTTTTCCATAATTTTAGCAATACTTTAAGTATTTTTAGAAAATCAAAAACAGCATTGTACATAATAATTAATTATCTGCGTATTTTGTCCATGTATATAATTTGAACAAAGTTCAAATACAGGACCCAAGGCCATGAATCAAGTCCAATATGACTTGTACAGGTCTTGAATGTGTGAAAACACATTTGAGCCCAAATACCCATGCTAGGCTTGGACACCAAATGGTTGCAGTAATTTAAATATACAGAAAATACTAAGTGTAGTAGAAATGCAAAATAAAATTATTATTTAATAAGGTAAAGTTTTTACATAGTAACTATAAAAGTATGAACATATTTTATATAAATATTTTACACTAAGCTAAGTAAAATACGTATAGGAAATAATATATATATATATATATATATATATATATAGGGATATTTATATAATATAGGAAAATGCTTAACTATATTATATATACAAATTATGTATATATACATACATATAAGAAAATACTTATCTATATAATATATATATATATATATATATAGATATAATATATATATATATATATATATATATATATACAAAATTAATGTATACATATACTTATAATAGTATATATATATAATAATATATATACACAAGAAAATATATATACATAAATATATATGTATACAATAATATATATAAAATAATGAAGTATAAATATATATAAATATATATATATATATAAAACAGCAAATATATATATATATATACATATATATATAAACATAGTATATAGAATATAATACATATATACATACAAATATATGTATATACATATATATTAAATATATATATAAAAAGAAAAATGAAAAAGGAAAAGAAAATAGAAAAAGAAAAAGAAACAGCAAAGGCTGGGCTCGAACCCAGGCTAACAGAGCGGGGGGGGGGGGGGGGGGTTTATTGTTACGCGCTGGCCAGTGGGCCAGCGGCCCGCTTTGTTAGAGATAGGATTAGGGTTTATGTTATTTTTGATTAGGCTGATATATATATATATCTATATATATATATATATATTATATATATTATATATATATATATATATATATAAATATAAATGTCGTCCTGTGTCCAGACAGTTCAGGACACAGGTATCTACGTGTCTACGCCTAGCACGACACGCACGGTTCGATTCTCTCGTGTCCAGTTACAAAAATGTTCGCCAGGACACGGCGAAATATATACGTGTACGAGACACGTACGACACAGTCTCGTAACTGCTACCTTCGTGTCCGACTTCACAGGGGGGATTCGAGAGTGCTCGACGGCGGCTGAGGCGATGTGGTCGCGGCGGAGTGGTGGCGCTGGACGCGGCTCGACGAGGCGGTCCTGATGGTGGTGGTTGGGAACGATGACGTCGAGCGGTGGTGGTTGAACGGGGGTCGCCGGAGTTAGGGTTACGGGAAAGGGAAATGGGGGAGGAGATGGGCTGTGGGGGCGTCGATGGTGGTCGTGGGGTCGTTCTAGGGTTAGGGCTGAGTCTAGGGTTTGTTTTATAGGGAAGGGAGGTCGGTTGGTCGGGGGCAGGGCGGTTGAGTCGGTCGGGCAGCCGGGCAGTCGGGGTGGGTGAGGGATGAGAGAGAGAGTGACTGGTCGGGGGGGGCTGTAGGTTTACACTTAGGTCCCCCAGAATTAGGAAATTACAAATAGGTTCCCGCAGTAATAAATGCAAATAAAATTGCATAAAACAAATAAGAATTTGCAAACCGATATCTAAACAATTGTAAAAATTACAAAACCACATTAAAACAATTTAAAAATTACAAATTGATATAAAAACAATTCTAAAATTTACAAAACCATATTAAAACAATTTAGAAAATTACCAATTAATATTTAAAACATTTAATTAAATTGCAAAGTGATATTTATATAAAACTCATTTAAAAATTATTTAAAAATTCTAGAAAAATTCCTAAAAATTAATTAATTATTTTGAGGCTAAAAATAACATTAAAATTAATAAACAATAATTAAATAA
>JANAVB010005799.1:2920628-2922780 GCA_029216955.1 Iris pallida
AACAGGGGCTTACACCATCTCTTTCAGGGCCAAGTCAATACTTCTCACATCTGAGACCTCGCCTCGACGACCCATGGTCGCGAGCATCTTCTTCCTTGCCCTACATTTCACTCAACTCAAGAACAACTATTTGAAGCATTTTTGTCATGACCCGCACCTGCTTTTCGGATATGAGACGTGTCCAAGCCAGCCTATGCCACAGAGTCGACGGTTAGAACTGTCGCGGCAGGCAAGATGCTCAAAATCACAAAATATAACATTTACTGCTCATTCATATTTCTAAATTTATTACAACATTTACAATATTATATTAAAGAAAATACAAAGTTCTCACAATTAATGAAAGTGATACAACTGCTATCTATTTCTAGGTTTCTGTCTGCAAGTACACCGTATCTCCCAAAGCTAAATAAAAGCCACAGCTAACCTAAAAAATGTTGGTTTTCAATCAGGAATGGAACAAGTACACAAACCGACGGCAATACGAGAACATATAAAATTAACAAGACATGAAAATAACATATGAGAGATGAAAACTAAAAATACTGATGACATGGAAAGTAGTGGAGAAGACAAGAAAAACAAATAAAATATAACTATCTATGTGATTTGAAATATCTGTTCGACATGTGAACTGCTAGGGGATAATCCAGCACCCTGCACGTGTGTGTGCAGCTGCTATTGTCCACGAAAGACATGGGGGATAGTTCTGGATAGTCCATATGTTACTAAGATATTTCTCCTCCGACTATCCGTGTGACGAGCGTGCACAAGCAGCAAGATAGATATATAACCATGAAATACATAGACTACTATGAATCGAAAAGCAATCAGAAAGTGCACTTGCTTGAGGTCCTTTGTTGGTGAAAACGATAGTACAACCACTCAGATGAGTCACTAAAGTCAACACATGCAAAAAGTCTCTGGATGCTAAAATAACATTACCAACGTTTTCAGAATAGTCAAATTAGCAAGGATTGCCTGAACTTAAGTCCAATTCTGGACACGGGGGCAAAACGATAATTTCGGGTCAAAACGGTGTCCGTCGTTGGACCCGCTTTGTACGAAAAAGCGTGCCAGAGTCAATGGTCTCTAAATTATCAACTACATGTCTACGGATTCGTTTTGATGATACGAACCCAACCGTATGTCCCAAAGTTGGATTTCGACGGACCGTGCACAAAATCGCTCGTTGAGTCCGGAATGGTCTGATTAGCTAGAGTGATATAAAGTTGTTAGGGTTGTATGATTAATACGAACAAGACTTGATAAAAGGATCTTGTATGATAAATATAATTATTTAAAAAATTAATTATATCTTTTAAACTATGCTTTATTATTCAAAATACTTTAACTAAATATTAGAAAATCTAGAAAAATAGTTTCTAAAGTAAAATATAGTTTTGGTTGAGCCATTTAATATTAATAATGTAATGTTTTGCACAACTAACTTATAAAATAATCAATATAATATTATATAGAAAAATTATTTATAAACTATTTAGAAGATATAATTTGCTACTTGAAACCCCATATTTTATTGTCAGAGTATCAAAATATGATTTTAGATAAATACCTTGAAAGCCAAGATATTGTTTTACATTTAAATCCCATATTTTGACAAAATACCATTTTATATCAAAACTATATTTAAAAAATCTAGAAGTCTTATATATTATTATTAAGTTAATGCCTATTTAATATCATAAGGTAATATATAATATTTTTAGGAAATATCAATAATATTTGATAAAATAGTAATACTATTAATAAGAACAACTAATGACAATATTAATACTATCAATGATAACAATGTATACATATATAAATATATACAAAATATTTAAATCCTATACTGCTACACCTACATCTAACCTATTCTATAGTGATATGCTCAGCTTAAGTCCTATCTAGCTAAATATTTATCTACTAGCAGTTGGACATGTGTAGTATAGAGTGGAGGGGGTATAGGTAATTTTACCCATAAAGGCTATTAATGCGGTTGGCTTCTTCTGGTGGTCTCTAATCAAGCTCGAGTGCTCGCGTGCATAGTTATTCTCGAACCCATGGTCCCTCATGAACCTACTGGACCTGTCTCACAATTGCATACGCAACAGAGGCATCCACACATTCTGATACAAGCAAGAGACAA